>JAJLRB010001524.1:0-32843 GCA_020976825.1 Odocoileus hemionus | reverse complement strand
TCTCCGTTTATATGCCACGTGAAGCAGCATACTCAATGTATCTCCCTCAAAACTATTGCTGAGAGAAGCCTCCTCTTGAGGGGCTTATGGAAAGGTGGCCTACTTCTTGAGTCTAAGCCAGAGAATCAGCTCTCATCTCGAGGCATTTTGGGGTACACGGAGCATTCCACGAGTTGCTCTGCTGAACTTGGTATTCCTCTAGACTTGGCACGTTGTTCTCGGGGAAACTCTGGAGTTTCCTAAAGGGAGTCAAGCCACTGGTCGTGTTTGATGGGGAATGGGGGATGGCTCTGGTGTCAATGCAGGGGAAGCGTGCCTCATCTCGAGTTGATTTGGGGTTCATGAAGATCTTTCGCCAGGCTGGTGTGACCTCAGTGTTCCTCTCTACTTGTGACAGTGTTCTTGTGGATTGTTCGAGAACCATCAAGCAAATGGAGGCCCCTGACATGTTTTATGGGGCTCACGGAATTGCTCTGCATGCAGTGCAGGGGAAATCGGGCCTCATCTCTCTTAGAGGGGGAAGTCTCATGGTTTTTTCCCGAGTTGCGGTAGGGTCCTGGGTTACATTCTCGAGATATGGCGGGGATGGCCCTTCAACCCTCGTGTTTTTTCAGCGACGTCAGGACTCCTGTCGAGTTACGGGGGACACCTCCCGAATCCTTTCGAGGCTTGGCAGGGGACAAGGGACGTTTCTCGAAGTCAGGCGAGAGGCCAAGGGGCCCTTTCAAGTAGCCACAGTAATACTGGGATTCCTGTCAATGGGAAAGAGGAGTTAGGCACCGTCACCTTTTGAAGCAGTGAGCTCTGCGTGCCTCTCAAGGGGTCAGAGGCATGTGAGGCATTCCGACGAAAGGAGTCGGGGACCTAGGGCTTTCTCTAGGGACTCCACAGGGGATGCAGACATCCCTTCACATTGTGCGAGGAAAGATGAGCCTGTCTTCAAGCCCCTGCAAGGAAACGCGGCCTCCTTTCGAGTCAGGGCTTCTCGGTGTGCATGCCAAATGAGGCAGCAAACTCAGGGTCCCTTCCTCATACCTATTGGTGAGAGAAGCCTCCTCTTGAAGGGCTTATGGAAAGTTGGCCTATGTCTTGAGTAAAACTCAGGGAATCAGCGGCTCATCTCGAGGCAATTTGGTGTACACGGAGCATTCCTCGAGTTGCTCTGCTGAACTTGGTGTTCCTCTACACTTGGCACGTTGTTCTCAGGGAACCTCTGGAGTTGCCTAAAGGGAGTCAAGCCACTGACCCTGTTTGATGTTGAACGGGGGATGGCTCTGGATTCAATGCAGGGAAAGCGGGACTCATCTCGTGTTGATTTGGGGTACATGGAGCTCCTTCGTGTTGCTGATGTGACCTCAGGGTCCCTCTGTACTTGTGACATTTTTCTTGTGGATTGTCTCCAATCCATCAAGCAAGTCGAGACTCCTGACATGTTTCATCGGGTTCACGGAATTACTCTGCATTAGGGCAGGGGAATCGGGCCTCATCTCGCATGGAGGGGGAAGTCTCATGGTTTTTCACGAGTTGCGGCGGGGACCTGGGGTACATTCACGAGTTACAGAGTGGATGGCACTTCAACACTCGTGTTTGTTCAGTGACGTAAGGAATCCTGTCGTGTTATGAGCGACACCTCAGGAATCTTCTCGAGGCTTTGCAGGGCAAAATGGACGCTTCTCGAGGTGAGGCGGGAGACCCAGGGGCCCTTTCCAGTAGACACAGGGATACTGGGATTCCTGTCAATGTTCAAAAGGATTCAGGCACCGTCACCTTTTGAAGCAGTGAGCTCTGTGTGCCTCTCGAGTTGTCAGAGGCAGGTGAGGCATTCCGTCAAGAGGATTCGGGAACTTAGGGCTTTATCTATGGACTCCACAAGGGATGCAGACATCCCATCACCTTGTGAGATGAAAGTTGAGCCTGTATTCAAGCCACTGAAGGAAACCCGGCCTCCTTTCGAGTCAGGGCTTCTCCGTTTATATGCCACGTGAGGCAGCATACTCAATGTATCTCCTTCAAAACTACTGCTGAGAGAAACCTCCTCTTTAGGGGCTTGTGGTTAGATGGCCTACGTCTTGAGTCTAAGCCAGAGAATCAGCTCTCATCTCGAGGAAATTTGGGGTACATGGAGCATTCCTCGAGTTGCTCTGCTGAACTTGGTATTCCTCTAGACTTGGCACGTTGTTCTCGAGGAACATCTGGAGTTTCCTAAAGGGAGTCAAGCCACTCGTCGTGTTTGATGGGGAGTGGGGGATGGCTCTGGAGTCAATGCTGGGGAAGCGTGCCTCATCTCGAGTTGATTTGGGGTACATGAAGCTCTTTCGCGATGCTGATGTGACCTCAGTGTTCCTCTCTACTTGTTACAGTGTTCTTGTGGATTGTTCGAGACCATCAAGCATGTCGAGGCTCCTGACATGTTTTATGGGGCTCACGGAATTGCTCTGCATGCAGTGTAGGGGTATCGGGCCTCATCGCTCTTAGAGGGGGAAGACTCATGGTTTTTTCCCGAGTTGCGGGGGGGGTCCTGGGTTACATTCTCGAGATATGGCGGGGATGGCCCTTCAACCCTCGTGTTTTTTCAGCGACGTCAGGACTTCTGTCTAGTTACGAGGGACACCTCACGAATCTCTTCGAGGCTTGGCAGGGAACAAGGGATGCTTCTCGAGGTGAGGCGAGAGACCAAGGGGCCCTTTCAAGTAGCCACAGTGATACTGGGATTCCTGTTAATGGGAAGAGGAGTCAGGCACCGTCACCTTTTGAAGCAGTCAACTCTGCGTGCCTCTCGAGGTGTCAGAGGCATGTGAGGCATTCTGACGAAAGGAGTCGGGGACCTAGGGCTTTCTCTAGGGACTCCACAGGGGATGCACTCATCCCTTCACTTTATGAGATGAAAAATGAGCCTGTATTCAAGCCCCTGCAAGGAAACGCGGCCTCCTTTCGAGTCAGGGCTTCTCAGTGTACATGCCAAATGAGGCAGCAAACTCAGGGTCGCTTCCTCATACCTATTGGTGAGAGAAGCCTCCTCTTGAGGTGCTTGTGGAAAGTTGGCCTACGTCTTGAGTCTAAGCCTGGGAATCAGCTCTCATCTCGAGGCAATTTGGTGTACACGGATCATTCCTCGAGTTGCTCTGCTGAACTTGGTATTCCTCTAGACTTGGCACGTTGTTCTCGGGGATCCTCTGGAGTTGCCTAAATGGTGTCAAGCCATTGGTCGTGATTGATAGGGAACAGGGGATGGCTCTGGAGTCAATGCAGGGGAAGCGGGCCTCATCTCGAGTTGATTTGGGGTACATGGAGATCCTTCCCGATGCTGGTGTGACCTCAGTGTCCCTGTCTACTGGTGACAGTGTTCTTCCGGATTTTCTTGAGATCCATCAAGCAAGTCGAGGCTCCTGACAAGTTTCATGGGGCTCACGGAAATGCTCTGTATGCAGTGCAGGGGAATCGGGCCTCATCTCGCTTGGAGGGGGAAGTCTCATGGTTTTTCTCGAGTTGCGGCGGGGACCTGGGGTACATTCTCGAGTTACGGCGGGGATGGCTCTTCAACCCTCGTGTTTGTTCAGCGACGTCAGGACTCCTGTCGAGTTACGAGGGACACCTCAGTGATCTTTTCGAGGCATGGCAGGGCAAAAGGGACGCTTCTCGAGGTGAGGCGGGAAACCTAGGGGCCCTTTCCAGTAGCCACAGGAATTCTGGGATTCCTGTCAATGTTCAAGAGGAGTCAGGCACCGTCACCTTTTGAAGCAGTGAGCTCTGCGTGACTCTCAAAGTGTCAGAGGCATGTGAGGCATTCCGTCAAAAAGAGTCGGGGACCTAGGGCTTTCGCTATGGACTCCACAGGGGATGCAGACATCCCTTCACCTTGTGAGATGAAAGATGAGCTGGTATTCAAGCCACAGTAAGGAAACCCGTCCTCCTTTCGAGTCAGGGCTTCTCGGTGTATATGCCACTTGAGACAGCAATCTCAGGGTCCCTCCCTCATACCTATTGCTGAGAGAAGCCTCCTCTTGAGGGGCTTGTGGAAAGTTGGCCTACGTCTTGAGTCTAAGCCAGGGAATCAGCTCTCATCTCGAGGCAATTTGGGGTACACGGAGCATTCCTCTAGTTGCTCTGATGTACTTGGTATTCCTCTAGACTTGGCATGTTGTTCTCGGGGAACCTCTGGAGTTGCCTAAATGGAGTCAAGCCACTGGTCGTGTTTGATGGGGAACAGGGGATGGCTCTGGAGTCAATGCAGATGAAGCGGGCCTCATCTCGAGTTGATTTGGGATACATGGAGCTCCTTCGCGATGCTGGTGTGACCTCACGGTCCCTCTCTACTTGTGACAGATTTCTTGCGGATTGTCTCGATATCCATCAAGCAAGTCGAGTCTCCTGACATGTTTGATGGGGCTCACGGAATTGCTCTGCATGCAGTGCAGGGGAATCGGGCCTCATCTCACTTGGAGGGGGAAGTCTCATGGTTTTTCCGAGTTGCGGCGGGGACCTGGGTTGCATTCTCGAGTTACGGCGGGGATGGCCCTTCAGCCCTCGTGTTTGTTCAGCGACGTCAGTACTCCTGTCGAGTTATGAGGGATACATCAGGAATCTCTTCGAGGCTTGGCAGGGCAAAATGGATGCTTCTCGAGGTGAGGCTGGAGACCCAGGGTCCCATTCCAATAGCCGAGGGGATATTGGGATTCCTGTCAATGTTCAAGAGGAGTCCGGCATCGTCACATTTTGAAGCAGTGAACTCTGTGTTCCCCTCAAGTTATCAAAGGAATGTGTCCCATTCTGTCGAAAGTAGTCGGCGACTTGGTCTTTCTCTAGGGACTCCACAGGGGACTCAAACATCCCTTCACCTTGTGAGATGAAAGAGGAGCCTGTATTCAAGCCACTGCAAGGAAACACGGCCTCCTTTCTAGTCATGGCTTCTCGGTGTATATTCCACTTAAGGCAGCAAAATCATGGTCCCTCCCTCACACCTACTGCTGGGAGAAGCCTTCTTTTGAGGTGCTTGTGGAAACTTGGCATACGTCTTGAGTCTAATCCAGGAAATCATCTCTCATCTACAGGCAATGTGTGGTCCAAGGAGCATTCCTCGAGTTGCTCTGCTGAACTTGGTATTCCTCTAAATTTAGCAAGTTGTTCTCGGGGAATTTCTGGAGTTGCCTAAAGGAAGTCAAGCCACTGCTCGTGTTTGATGGGAAACGGGGGATGGCTCTGGAGTCAAGGCAGGTGAATCGGGCCTCATCTCGAGTTGATTTGGGCTACATGGAGCTCCTTCGGGAGGCTGCTGTTACCTCAGGGTCCCTCTCTACTTGTGACAGTGTTCTTGCGGACACTCTCGAGATCCATCAAGCAAGTCGAGGCTCCTTACATGTTTCATGGGGATCACGGGATTGCTCTGCATGCAGTGCAGGTGATTCGGACCTCATCTCACTTTGATGGGGAAGTCTCATGGTTTTTCTCGAGTTGCGGTGGGGACCTGGGGTATATTCTTGTGTTATATCGGGGAAGGCATTTTAACACTCGTGTTCGTTCAGCGACGTCAGGACTCCTGTCGAGTTATGAGGGACACCTCAGGAATCACTTCGAGGCTTGGGACGGCCAAAGGGACGCTTTTGAGGTGAGGCTGGAGACCCAGGGTCCCTTTCCAGTAGCCAAAAGGATATTGGGATTCCTGTCAATGTGCAAGAGCAGTCAGGCATCGTCACATTTTGAAGCAGTGAACTCTGTGTTCTGCTCAAGATGTCAAAGGCATTTGAGGCATTCAGCCTAAAGGAGTTGGGGACCTAGGGCTTTCTCTAGGGACTCCACAGGGGACTCAGACATCCCTCCACCTTGTGAGATGAACGAGGCCCCTGTATTCAAGCCACTGCAAGGAAACCTGTCCTCCTTTCGAGTCAGGGCTTTTCGGTGTCTATTCCACTTGAGGCAGCAAACTCAGGGTCCCTCCCTCACACCTACTGCTGAGAGAAGCCTCCCATTGAGGGGCTCGTGGAAAGTTGGCATACATCTTGAGTCTAAGCCAGGCAATCAGCTCTCAACTCCAGGCAATTTGCGATCCACGCAGCATTCCTCGAGTTGCTCTGCTGAACTTGGTATTCCTCTAGGCTCGTCACGTTGTCTTCGGGGAACCTCTGGAGTTGCCTAAACTAAGTCAAGCCACTGGTCGTGTTTGCTGGGGATCGGGGGTTGGCTCTAGAGTCAAGGCATGGGAATCGGGCCTCATCTCGAGTTGATTTGGTGTACATGGAGCTCCTTCGCAATGCGGGTGTGACCTCAATGTCCCTCTCTTCTTGAGACAGTGTTCTTGCTGATTGTCTCGAGATCTATCAAGCATGTCGGGGCTCCTTACGTGTTTCATGGGGATCACGGGATTGGTCTGCATGCAGTGCAGGGGAATCGTGCCTTATTTCGCTTTGATGGGGAAGTCTCATGGTTTTTCTCGAGTTGCGGCGGGGACCTGGAGTATATTCTCGAGTTACAGCGGGGATGGCCCTTCAACACTCGTTTTTGTCCAGCGATGTCAGGCCTCCTGTCGAGTTATGAGGGACACCTCAGGAATCTCTTCCAGGCTTGACAGGGCCAAAGGGACCCTTCTCAAGGTGAGGCGGGAGACCCAGGGTCCCTTTCCAGGAGCCACAGGAATATTGGGATTCCTGTCAATGTTCAAGAGGAGTCAGGCATCGTCAGCTTTTGTAGCAGTGAACTCTGCGTGCCGCTCGAGGTGTCAAAGGCATGTGAGGTATTCCGTTGAAAGGAGTCGGGGACCTAGGGCTTTCTCTAGGGACTCCACAGGGGATTCAGACATCCGATCACCTTGTGAGATGAAAGAGGACTGCTGAGAGAAGCCTCCACTTGAGGGGCTTTTGGAAAGTTGGCATACGTCTTGAGTCTAGGCCAGGCAATCAGCTCTCATCCCCAGGAAATTTGGGGTCCACGGAGCATTCCTCGAGTTGCTCTGCTGAACTTGGTATTCCTCTAGGCTTGGCAGGCTGTTCTCGGGGAGCCTCTGGAGTTGCCTAAAGGAAGTCAAGCCATAGGTCGTTTTTGCTGGGTAACGGGGGATGGCTCTGGATTCAGGGCAGGGGAATCTGGCCTCATCTCGTGTTGATTTCGGGTACATGGAGATCCATCGCGATGCTGGTTTGACCTCAGGGTCCCTCTATACTTGTGACAGTGTTCTTGTGGATTGTCTCGAGATCCATCAAGCAAGTTGAGGTTCTTAACATGTTTCATCGGGATCACGGGATTGCTCTGCATGCAGTGCAGGGGAATCGGGCCTCATCTCGCTTTGAGGGGGAAGTCTCATGGTTTTTCTCGAGTTGCGGTGAGGACCTGGGTTATATTCTCGAGTTACAACGGGGATGGCCCTTCAACACTCGTGCTTGTCCAGCGACGTCAGGACTGCTGTCGAGTTATGAGGGACACCTCAGGTATCTCTTCGAGGCTTGACAGGGCCAAAGGGACGCTTCTCGATGTGAGGCGGGAGACCCAGTGTCCCTTACCAGTAGCCACAGGGATATTGGATTTCCTGTCAATGTTCAATAGGAGTCAGGCATCGTCACCTTTTGAAGCAGTGATCTCTGTCAAAGGCATGTGAGGCATTCCATCGAAAGGAGTCGGGGACCTAGGGCTTTGTCTAGTGACTCCACAGGGAATTTAGACATCCGTTCACCTTTTGAGATGAAAGATGAGCCTGTATTCAAGCCACTGCAAGTAAACCCGGCCTCCTTTCGAGTCTGGGTTTCTCGGTGTATATTCCACTTGAGGCAGCAAACTCAGGGTCCCTCCCTCACACCTACTTCTGAGAGAGGTCTCCCCTTGAGGGGCTTGTGGAATGTTGGCATACATCTTGAGTCTAAGCCAGGCAATCACCTCTCACCTCCAGGGCAATTTGTCGTCCATGGATTCTTCGAGTTGCTCTGCTGAACTTGGTATTCTCTATCGGCTTGGGCATGTTGTTCTCAGTGAACCTATGCAGTTGACCTATAGGAAGTCCAAGCCAACTGGTCGTCTATGTTTGCTGGGGAACGTGGGGGATGGCTCTGGAGTCAAGGCAAGGGGAATGGGCCTCATCTCGAGCTGAACTCTTTGGGGTACATGGAGGCTCCTTTGTGATGCCGCTCATCCAATAGAATTATATTTATGATGACCTCTGTGTTCTAAACCTCCTATACGTTTGATGACAGTGTACCCAATGCTTCTTCGTGGATCTTTGTCATATCCGTTGTTCCTCACATATATCAAAAGTTCAAGTCGCAGGCATCAGGCTTTACATCGTTTCATGGGGATCACCGGGATTGCTCTTGCAATTGCAGCTGCCAGGGGAAATCAGGGTTCTCTCATCTCTACTACACCTTCGTACTTTGAGGGGGAAAAGTCTCATGGTTTTTCTCGCAGTTGCATTCGGTTGTCCCTGGGGTATCACTTTCAATCTCCGCTTGTATAACGGTGGGGAAGGCCTTACAAAACTCCGTGTTTGGTTCAGCGACGTATGTCATTAGCGCCCTCCCTGCGGTGGGATGACAGACACAAGCTCTCTTTCTAACTTTCGGGTACGAACACCATTTCCCTCTGCCATTCATTATACACTGATACTTTGTCATCACAGCCCACACTCTGTCGTAAGGACATCACACCGCATACTATTCGTAAGACATCATCATGGTGGCATTTGTATTGCCATCCTATGCACTAGATCAGGACATTATTATCCACACTTCAATTATGACAAACAATCCTTAGTATTTATGTCATTCTCTATGCAATCTACTTCATTGACTCCTATGCTAATACATATTGGACTCATTGTAATGTGTTGCTTACTGTGGTGATGAACTCAAGCTACTGTTTAGTTTCATATGCACATTTTAATCAAAGGTGCTGATCCTTTTACTTATACCAAGTGAATGTTGTGCTTTCAATAAACAACAGATAGTCTTCATAGATACTTATTGACAAATGCTACATTGCCTGTGCGTCTACTGCATACATGCTGATGTCTGTGATTGATACATACATCCTACACATCCTTGTATGTGTAGTTCATCACACCAGAATGGTTTATTTTTCTCTGACTGACTCCTTGTCTATTATGTATTGTAATTATCTTCTCCACTATTTATATGTTTATCATAGTCGTGCAAATTTATCTAGGATCATCTATTCCCCGTCGAAGTTAGGTGTCATATGCGAACTCCACTTTTTTGACTGAAACGTTTTTCGTATGTAAAGCCTTCCTAATTGAAATTGAGATTGATATTGAATCGATCTTACCGCCATTATCTGATATTCTCTAACTAGTACCTCTGTCATACCTTGTTAGTATTGACATCGAATACACCCACGCGTGATCGTTGAGATATTCTAATTCCTAAATTTAGATGCTTTTTTTCATATCACATCCAAGTATAAGTTACCGTTAGGAGTGACCTTCCTCATTCCACTATATTCTGTGACATGTTCAGCCCATTCTAAAATTTTTATGATCCACATCTACAAACCGCCCCTCGGTTGGTTCGAGTGCTACACCGTAACACTCCAGGGCATTGCAATGTATGAGTCAATTTCGAATTTGCCCCCACACGTTAATTGGATGATCTTCACATCCTCGCGCGAATCTACTCACCCATGCTTCAACCAATATTTTAGGATGTCACATGCCACTAACAGGCTGTTACATTCATACTACACTATCTCTATCAGACTATCTCGCTAACCTTCAGTGTATCTTTTGTCATCACAAACTTTACCGCTGCTGATATCACATAACACTAATTTGATATGACTACCATCACCACCCACCTCACTATCGTGTAGACCATATAATGCACTTATAAGATATTCATCACATCCCATCTGTTTATTAGTCATCACACGAATGTACTTCTTATTTAGTCCCAACGTCTATTTATAGAAACTCAACAATCTCCAGTATGCAGTAGGCAAAACATTTCACTATACTGTGTGACATCTACAGCGCGAGTATCTGTGTATCAATCACCCATGTATGACAATGTCCAGGCCACTCTTTGGTATGTCTTCACAATCCCCCGCGCACCACCGCCCCCCCCCCCCCACCGCCCCCGCCCCAAGGTGGGTGTATAGCAATCGTATGCATGCGTAGTAGAGGCAAATCAGAACATCCTCACATAATGTACGCATCAAAATCCACCATTTTTTTAAGGACATCTAAACAACAGTATATTTTTGACATTGTATCAACGGTATCATGTAGTCTTAATCACATCCAATGTAGTGATGATTCATTCACATGTTTAAAAGGGACCTCGTATGTACTATGTCAATCTGCGAAGTCCTTAGAATCGTGTCATGGTTTCACTAGATGATATGTAGCTCCTGTGCATAATCATTAGCTAGTAGAAGACTAATATATTCACTATATTATTTTGTTTACATACATATGACCTCGCTGAATCTGTCTCACACCAATCTTTCCATAGATATGCTCACCCCTGAGTCCTGTTTGAATGTGGGTTTCTAATGACATTCACACCCTGTTCTGCTGATCATATTCATATAATAGCAATATGTATAGTAATATGGGCCTTAGTTTCGCGAATTTGTATGCCACAGACATAGTGCCAGGGCATTCTTTCGCTGTGTACTGTACACATGAGGGTCCATCACATTACTGGAGGCGTTGTTTTTTTTAAATGTGCTTATAGATACCGATATCGCTAGGTCTCCACTCGTCTTTTGGACGATGAGTTGCTTGAGTCTGAGCAACCATGTGCGTTCGTACAGCTAAGTGCGTATGAGCATCAACAGCGTTCACTTTATGTAGTGAACACTGGCTTGGATGGCAACCTCCAACTCACATAAAGTTTTGTGACCGGCATCCCAAATACTCGTTTCATGATTGTTTGTGTGTCACCTAGCAAAGGTGTATGACCATGTTGCTAACAGGGTGGATTTTGGTCACGGAGTGCCATTGCTCTAATTAATGAACATCAAGCGAGACACTCAGATATAATATTGAGATCAAGGCCAAACCCTACGCATGACGAACTGCGAAGAAAAGAATTTATGTATCTAGTTATAACTTCATGACCGTCACCCCACTGGGAGGGTATCTGGATGAATCTGCATACACTGTATGATACTGGTGTCATTACAGGACCCACGATGTGTATAATCTATATCGAACTAGACCACAGCCCGAACTGGTGTAAGTATCGACACTACTCGCTTTCGATTAGAGACAGCAGACAAGCGATCATATATCAGTCACATATCACCCACTATATTTTGAATCACCTAAGTACCACCAAAGAATATATATGTCGTTCGTCGCTTGAGTTATTCATCCCACCACTGATGACGACACTACCCATGGTGGATTCGAATGTACATTGTGTATTTGGGGGATGAAATCACTAAACCAAAGATTGTGGTAGCATCGATCACACACGGTTGGATACCTCAACTAAATGACACCATTGTGGGTTGGGACGTGTTGTGTTGGTCGTGTAGTGAGGCAGCCGCGGGGTGTGTGTGTGCGTGTGTCTGACGCATGTCGCTGCTTTTGTGGGGTATGTCTAGTGGTCTGTATTGGGGTCGACCTTTTATGGGTATTTACGTGTTGCTGTGTGTGTGTTGGGGTGTTGATGTGGGGGGGAGGGTAGGAGTTGGGTTGTGGTTGGTTGCGTTGAGTCTCGTTGGTGGAGTTCTGAATGTGTGTGTGTTTTGTGAATGTGCGTTGTTGGCTCTTTTAATAAGGCATTTTTAGACCGTATTATGTTGGTGGCGATCGCGAGCCACGAGCGTTTTCCGGAGCATTAGTCTCTAGATCTACTTAATGATGTGAACTGATCATATGCCGTCGGTAGTTTATGACTCTCTCAGTCCTACCGCCAGCAGCGTAATACTCTGACACGCTCCACGGCCTCTACCGCTTATTTTTGTCTGTATTTGTTGTTGGAAGAGAGCGCTTCAAACCCAATTGGAGGCTTTATCTTTTCAATATACTTGCGCCATTTCAAACAAAAAACGGTTGTTTTTGTCTTAAGATATTCCGGTGATGAAATCTAATAACAGTATATCTGATCGTCAGATCAGCATATAACCAGCTTCTCGTGACTATCACTGTCGTCATTTTGTGCTGAAAGGACGCACACTCTACTCTGTTGGATCGCATGTCTGGACCTTGGATGCGAAATTAGTTTAACATCAACTCTTAGTCGCGTCGAGTATTTGTAAATGATGTATGTGAAAGGTTTTGATTTTGTTATTACATGTGAATAGCACAGATTTGATGAATACGCGTTATGTTTGTTGTCATGATTGGCTCTGTAATTTTTTCACTGTAATAGTTGCACAACTATACATCCGCGGCAATGCAAGGACACATGATGGTTTATTTATGACGTCCATGCGTAACGACGCGTCTTGGTGTTTCACTAACATACAAAGTCCGAAAGATCGTTGACATCGTCGCAGGCGTATGGCTATCTGGAGTTAATGTATTCAGCCCTAAGTTATTGTATGAGCATCTTTTGATGATCAGTGAGTGCACACGCTCTATTGGTGGGAGTGGGTTTTATCAGAGTCACTTTGTACCCTTTGTAGTTTGTGCAGAAGCGTGAGATTAAGTTTTTTGTGAATGTCGCCAAATGAATCCTCGAGCTCAGCTATAGCCAGGCCTTTGTGGGCACGTGTGCGTGTATGTGCGATAAAGCTGAGTGACTTATGGAAATCTAAGCACCTACAGACACTCTTTTTGTAATTATATCACCCTTTAGATAGTACTGTATTCATGAGAACATACCCTGTTCCGCTCTCTAATGTCATCATATAGCATTCATCAATCGTAGATAGTGTTGTATTCTCGATGGTTGACGAAATCACTTTAGCCACTTACTTACCTCAATGACAAAATAGACTCTGACTAGTGCTACACAACAAGCCTCGATACCTGTATATGGTCGACTTAGCATGGTGGGTTGTACATCATTCATTTCGCGGTTCTACTGTGAGGGAAATTGGTTCTTATATTACACCTATGAGTTGTCCATTCGTGTTTGCCGCTTGGAGTGTAAAGTGTAGGGACTCCGCATGTGGATGCGTGATTTATGTCCATTAGATTGATAGGAGAAGAGGCTTTTTATGGTATGATTAGCATCATATATTGCACTCTGATGTACATCACTCCATTAACCAGTTGTTTTGGTTTACTGCTCGGATCCATGGCACACCTTACTTTGTTTTGGGCCTTTGCATATTTCCCAATTGGTTAGTTATTGGATTTCTCACTCATCGTCTACTGTGTTTATGACTACTCCAAAAAGCTCTTCTTTTCTATCTTGACGTATTATCACTACCATTATGACACTGGCCATATCACTATGTTCAACTAGTTACTGCGTCGGTGTTGTCTTCAGAACCCATCTTTGTGAGTATAATTGACGTTCCAATCACCAACACTATGTAATATTAGAGTTCACATAATAACGGATCAGTTCGTTATACACTTAGTCTTTTTCGAAAATCACATAAGGGCACGCTTATATTCGTGATTTGAAGTTAGTATGTATATGTAGCAATTATGTATCACAGATATGATTTTTTGGTTGAGAATAGCCTTACGTTTGTGTTGATATCACTCATTTTTTACTTGTAAAATTTATATGTGGTGATATCACACAATGACTCAGACGTCTATTGGTCTTGTAATGAGCTGCACACAACTACATAGCTCACTGGATGGATCCAAGTATGTCCGCTATAGTTATATGATGCACAAGACTCTTAGTTCTTGGTATTAACACTACACAAACCGATATTGTTGTAACTCTTTGTCTCCGTCCGACTGTATAGTCTGAGCTATCGAAAACGCAGTGTATTCGTTCTTAAACACTTGCAATCTATGTATGTTGTGAATCCCGCTTGTACCAACTCGTTTGCATTCTTAACACGTATTTCGGGATGCCGAGGGGTGTGTGCAGTGGGTGTGTAGTGTCTATGTTATGTTTTCCAAACAATCCACCACCCCCCACTATGGATGCTGCCCCCCTCCCTGGAAACCCCACCATCCGCCCCCCCCCCCCCCCCCCACCCTCCCACCCCCACCTCACCCCCCGCCCCACCCCCCCCCTCCCCCCCCCCTCCTTCCCACCCATCGCCTCCCCCCCTCTCGCCTCCCCCTACCCCCCCCCCGCCCCGGATTGTGGGGGGGCGGAGATCTCACTAGTGCCACGACCCCCACCCCCCCCACCCCCCGCCCATACCCCCCCCTCACTCCGCGCCTATACCCACCCCCCTCACTCATGCGCCCGCATTTTTTATTTATGGACATCATAGTCCCCCCCCAAATATCATCCATGTAACTTGTGTCCACAATCATAACTATATTCTGACCTAACTGTTAGGATAAAGATCCCCTGATTCTGACCAATGAGTAGCAGACTCCGACGCTCTTATATATAATATCAACATCCAGGTTTATATCTTACCGCTGGATGTGACCTCATTAAACACTCTATTACTGTATGCATACCATTCATTCGCCGACTAAGTGTTATTGACATCAACCTATCACTGATGGTGTGGATGTGGCTGATTGACCACAATACTAACTTCAAACCCGGATCGCGTTAGATGCAAGGAGTCGATGCAATCTATTCTGCACGTTTCAAGATGGGCTACGATCGGTATTCCCACTATCTATCACCACCATAGGAGCACAGATTTTTATGTATTAGACCGACCATCAATTTGTCACGGCATAGGAACATCTCGACACCGCATAGTCTGTATACCCAGTGACCTGTGCGTCGCCCACCTGTATGTCTCGCGTTGTTTCCCTCTCATCCATCTCCCCTGCGAAGTCGAGCGCTGTTAGCCGCCGTGTTGTTGTTGTTGTGTGAGATGATACATTAGAGGGGAGGCCAGTTGTACTTGGTCCAGCGTGGCCGTGTGAAAAGTGTCAATGACTGAACAGTGGTCCTGGTGAGTGGCAACATAAACATTCTGTGCTTTGGTGTGATCAAGTCGGTTATCCGATGTCACTGGAAGGCAAATGATGGTCAAGTATAATATTACGCGAGCTCGTCTTCGGTATTCAACAGGACACAGCAGATAGTTGCTAGATGTTTCATTTTTACATTGTGTGGGATATGATCGTCACAAATACGATGCTGGATTTAGGATGTAACCAGTCTATACCTGGGCCTGATGAATGGTTGATTAATATAGACTCGACGATGCACGTGGTTCGTTTCGATATCAGATGCGTTCAGAATACTGGACGGGTGTTTTGATAATACGTCGAGGGTTTCATGACATAATTAGTTTATTGCTAGGATGGTCAGGCGTGTTGTGGTATTGAACATGAGTCATAAATAAAAATAACTGTGAGGGTCATAAAAGTGTTCGGATGTTGATGGTACGCATACATATGTCATGTTGTGGATCTGTCATTGCATATAGTGTGTTGTGATATCAATAATACTATTACACTGGGTTAGATGAAATTGGGTACATTGGCATGTGTGTTGAAGACAGATGACACGAATCGATCAACGTGTGTGATGTCAGTCAATAGCTTGGCTGATGAAGGTTACACCAATTGGTTGCTTTGTTGGGTTTATTATTGGACCTGGCGAGTGTGATGCCTTATAAAAGTGGATATGTTCATAAGCATGTATTGTGTGATGTCATAGATGGGTCATTTGTGTGTGATTGTCCTTTAACTTTAGATGTGATGTCCGATATCATACGAGAGTAAGATGAATGATATATGCGCTTGATAGATTGACTTGTCATGATTGAGTGTCTATCGAGTATTGGAGTGCAATGCTGATGGGTAGTATAAGGCAATGTACGTAGCGATGTTTGGCTGGTCGCAGTTAAACTGTGGAGTATGACTGTCATGTGTACGTGCTATATGGAATCTGGCTATACTAATATTGCACCTGTTGAAACACTCTTTGACACATCGTTGGTGTTGAAAGTCCAGAGCTCATGCCACAAAGGATGGGTTTGATGACCTCCACAGTGCTGCAAACTATGTGATGGCAGTGGCGTGTATCAACCTTAGTAGTGGGATTTATCTGTTAGATCAGTATGAAGAAGGGAGCTTGTGTTGGCTAAGAACACTTGGTGGCAGTGAGCATCACTGTTACAGTTGGATTATGATTGTAAGTACATACATAAGTGCGGGTGCCATGGACCAGGATAAACTCAAAAAATGGGGTATAATGACAGTTACAAAGAGTGGGTTTCTGATGTCATTGTAAAGTGCCTATAGGCTCGTTCATACATGCAGTTGGCGTTGTTACAAAGGTTTTCCATGCCGGTACGGGACAGAATAAGAAGGTGGGGTGGTTAATATAAAATGGCTAAATTCAAGTAAGTTGTGCTTATACAGCGAAGATCTACGTTAATATGGTTCGGGTGTGATGATTCAAGGGTGAATACCATGTGGAATTTGATGTCGTGTTCATTCTTTCACGCCGTATGCTCGGGGAGATGATGTGTCCCCTGACTTCTATAGCCTGAGTCGGATGTGAAGTAGAAATGTAAACGCACGTTGTAGTGTGCATGGTCACATTTTGACGAGTTGGCCTGTAGGAAGCTGTCACAAGGCTACTAGGCTGTCAATGTGCATGTCATACCAAACGAGTGGAGTGGGCAGAAGTCGTTACGTGCAACTTGAATTTGTGGATGGCACTGGAGTCGTACAATGTGATACTTCACAGTTTTCTTAGTGGTTGTATAGGTCATAAAAATGATAAGATTGATCGGGTTTGCGTTATCTAGTCACATAGTGAATTTCACTGAATTGATTTCAGATACATATAGTTTGTGTGTTGATATCTCACATATTTGAAACTGATCGTGCGGGCATGATCAATCACCACAGTTGTAGAAGCGATTTGATCGCAGCCCATCAGTGCGGAGGCGGTCGGCGGCTTCGTTCTAGATGCATACTGTGATGTAGAGACTTAGCATGGATACAGAGGTAACGTTGTGATGGGTGCGTTGAGTGGGTGCTGACGTCTTACCAGATGGTGGAATTTGTGGACTGCTCGATATGTTCAGGTTCATATGTAAATGTCATGAATCGTTTACTGTGGCTGATATAGATTGATTCCATCTCTTTTATAACAACACCCAATGGGGATCCTTTTTATCAGTCGAGTATTAATCTCGCGGTGTGACTGACTCACATACTTGTGAGGTGCTTGTCCATAGAAGTAGAGATGGCTGTGATGTGCATGGACAGAGTAGCGTATTTGTGTGTGCAGTCAGCCGTCAGTTGTGATACGCTCTTAATGGCTGGTGTCTTCGATGCCGTTGTGACAGTGCATTAATGTGCGTCGTTATGGAACCTATAAATGGCTACTGTGTGATAATTCCTATTAACTAGTATAGAGGTTGTGTTTTCTATTTTCACATCTGAGCTACTGAGGGCATGTGCGATTTACACTAAGATTACCGATATCAGGTGTGGTAGTCGAATGTCAGATATACTGTTCCTGTCGTGTTATCACCTCAAAACGTTTGTGTTGATGTCAAGTATATTGAAAAAAGGGTTCACAAACAAAGTAGGGTTTGATGTTACATTAAAGTGGCTGGTGATCGTCAGAGAGCCGTATATGTGGGATGATGACCTAGGGCACTTTCTGACCTAGCTGGATGATGAACGATGATGCTCATCTCTTTGTTTAGGACTCTCACTCTATTATGTCATGCGATCGCAGTGTGGCTGTGCGATTGTTCTGGTACATTGTCGAAGGAAATTGAAATGCTATAAAGTTGATGAATGGGTGATGCATGTAGGCAGTAGTTGTGGTATGTATGCTCATATGCTTATGCTCTCAAGGTGTGTTGGATTTCATAAACTACATGTTGCTGTGATGTTTAGTCCAGTCAGGAGTATTTATCACGTCAGGTGTAACATCGATCTCACAAACAGATAGTGTGTGTCTCAGTGTGCATGACGCAGTCTATTATTTAGTGTTGTGAATGTATAATCATATGATGTGGAAGACTGTGGATATTGATGACATAATAGACGTTGGCTAGTCCTCTGATGAAAATAGCCATGTATGTGTGTCGTGACATTGACACACTTTAATAGGTAGTTGGATATGTTGTCTGATTCAAATAATAGGAGTAGTGCGATATTCATTAACATTACTATCGGTGGCTGTGTGATCTTCAGTCCACAGGGCGGTCAGTGGTCGCTGTGGCGTTTAACTTTAATACAATGGGTCTGATCGGGACAGACTGATCTACCTGTGAGGACCGGTGTGCTAGTTGATGCAGATAACTTGTGGTAGTAGACAGTCCCGAATGGCAGAATATAAACGTTTTTTTGTTGTAATGTGTGTGAATCCTGTAATTATTGAATAGAAGTGTCTGTAGATGTGCCATGATATGCCAATTGGATGGCTAAACTGAGTTGTTTGTACTATCCCATAATGCAGTTGCGTTGAGAATCATGAAGACGAAGATGGCTATATCAGCAGCACAAGACGTTTAGCTGCATCATTTGTTAGTTTGCCATCTAAGTATGTCTCATACATAAGTGAAGGTGTGATATAAAGTATAATGCCTAGGACGGAGGCCTTGCGTACTGCAAAGAAGAATCTGATGTAGTGGTTTTGTAGGTTCATGCACACAGCACTGAGAGTCGAGATGCCAAATACATGTGACAGATTAAAGAGTGTCAGAGTGGTAAGTCGATAGATGTACACGTTGCATGTGGATAGTCATAAATAAGTGTGGTGGTGGTGTCCTGAATATTGTGGATGCGGATGCCTTATCCATGGTGGTTTATGATAGATTATGGTAAATCCAGGGGTTGTGATGTCATTACTATTCATCTATGGAGTGTGAGTATTCATGTGGAAAGATTGGCGTTGTGTAGACACGTTTGTGCAAGTGGCATTGATGTAACTAATATAGTGAATATGATGTTGTTTTACAAATTGGATAAGAATAGTAACATATCTTTTTGTAAATAAGATTGTTGGACCAACCTGTGAGAAATAAGTACAATAAATTACAGTCTTCTTGTGATTTCATCAATACTAGTGGATGTTGATTTGGACAACATAGATACGTTGAGTACAATGGTCTCAATTAAAGTTTAAATTTCATGAGTACTAATTTGAAGGGTTAGAGGTATGTGTGGTCTTTTAGAAAATTGTGGTGGGGTTGTGATGTTCATTGTTAATTTGATGATGGGGATCGATGATTTCTATTCTATTTTGTGGCTGATATCAGCTATGCTATACATTTGCCTAGGTGGTGTGAGAGTCGAATAAAAGATGTGGGTGTGACATTGTTCGAAGTATCAGTTGTGGTATGTTTGAATGAACACAGATTACTGGCGCTGTGTGATGTTCACATTGATATATGTGTATATTTTGTTTGACCTGCATACTGTGAATGTTTGGTATTTTTCATTAAATTAGAGGTTGTGCCGTTGGTTACATAAGTTTACAGCTATTAGTGTGATTGATCAAAAGCAGTGGTGTGTTGATAGTTATTATGTGCATTATTGTCATAAATATAAGATGGGTGTGGTGAAGGTGATCATAACTCAGTAATGTAGGATGTGATATCAGCACACCGGAAAGATTTTCGTGGATCCGCAGCTACACACAAGCTTCCCCACTTGGTTAGCACACTCCCCTCCGCTCCCCTGACCTCTCCTGGAGTGAGTTCCCTCTCCGCTCAACTAGTAAATGCCATCCCGAATGTGGCACCCTCGCTGCCTCCACCTCCACTACATCACTCACCCTCGTTTCCCGTCTCTGCGCACCCGTAGCTCTACCCTCTCGAGCGGAAATGTGATGTCACCTACACTCTCATAGCTCGCTTACCCCCCTCTCTCTCCCTCCCGGCTCCACCTCCTACCCCAAACTCAGCGTCAAGACCGCTGCTCCGCGCCCTCCCGTCCCGCTCCCACCAACTCCCCCCCCCGAGCCGCCCGGCTCCCCCTCGTCGCCCCTTTTCCCACCTCACACACCTCTCCAGCCTCGCCGGCGCCTCCCTCGTCTCCCGTGTCCGCACCAAACCCACCCCCTACTACCCCCCCGCTCCGCCGCACCCTAGCGACCTGGCCTTCACACTCGCCACTTTCACATCAGCGCCGCCATCCCTCCGGTGACAGCCTTTCCGCATTGCATACACCTCAACTACTTGGATCGTACCGCAAACCGCTCCACTCAGCCACACCATCTGACCAACTCCTCCGCCGCCGACTCTCGTGCGCGCTATGCCCCCTCGATTCCCGCAAACCCCCCCCCTCCACCCAATCTCCCCCCCGCGCGCTCCTCCCCCCCCCTCAGACACGCTCCACCGTGGAACTTGGAATTAGAACGCTCCTCGCCTCGATCCTTTCATAGTGGTCCCCCCCACCCCCCCCGCACCCTCCCCGCCCCCTCTGCCGCAGATGTTGACTTTGTATTCTCACATGGCTACACCCTCCTCCCTGCTCATAACTCTCTTTTGTTTTTTCCGTTACCGCCCCCATTTTTCATCACTTTAATATTTAGTGCCGCAGTGGGTTGTCCAATTACTACATAGAGGTAGATACTTCTGAAGACTCTTTATATTCTGTATCGATTCTATTCGACGTTTTTCGATCGAGTTCGAGTGTGATGCACCACCAATACCCAGCGATCCTCTACACCGCGTTCTCCCCCCTCCCCTTGGTCCCTCCACCCCGTGTCGTTCTCCCGAGCACCTACCCACGTGGCTCGTACCGATCGCCTCCGCAATTGCCCGTGTAAATCTGTACATCTCACAAGCCCACCTGATCGCTGTCTGATGCCCACCTGTATAAAGTGAATTATGTGCGACCAATGATTTAGTAGTTATATTTATTCACAACGTTCGTAGTGTTTATGTACCGTCCGAATACAGTCAGTGTAGAGACCAGTCAACAACCCCTTATCTACGCGACTGATCCACCCACCACCCGCACGCTTCAGTACAGACCACCAAAACAGTTTAACGTCCACTCGGCACCCACAAACTCCA
Organism: Odocoileus hemionus; assembly: GCA_020976825.1. Taxonomy (NCBI): domain Eukaryota; kingdom Metazoa; phylum Chordata; class Mammalia; order Artiodactyla; family Cervidae; genus Odocoileus; species Odocoileus hemionus. Next base: position 11,840 of record JAJLRB010001524.1, on the reverse strand, counting down.
GCCTCGTTTCATAATGTCAGTGCACAACTCCCCCATCCGACCCTCCGCACTTCTGCTCCCCCCAGAACCTCCCTCCCCCACTGCTCCACCCATAGTGTCTATTTGAAGTAAAAAATATCTATAGATGACAATTATGTTCATAAATTGAGTGCCCGACTCCCCAAACACCGCTATGTCCCACTATGTTACTATGTGAGAATGCGATACCTTAGTTACAGTGACATAACTATCAAGAAAGTACAATTCCATAATCAATACAAAAGACATTCCTTTATTATTATAAGTCAATTTGTTAGTGTCATAGTAACCACATATATTCACGTCACACCAATGATATAGTATCTTAGTCCTCTCTGTTATAATTACAGTTTCCAGAACTTTGACACTTTATCTAGTATAAGATTTTGATTTTTTATGTATTTCTATACACTAAAATACGTTCGTAGAATGTTGTTGTTGTGTTTTTTGACACGCGCCTCTTTTTAAACAATTTTAGTAGAATTATGACAGTGATCTTTCATCACTCTATATAATTATCTTTATTTTCTTATTATATTTTTCATAATTTATTCCTACATTATTTTAATCAACTCTCATTATAGAAAAGTAGCAATAATTTTAATATTTTAAAATAGAAATCTAACTAAATGCTATGTAAGTTTTTATAATTGTTTGTATTTTGTATGAACTAGGTCACCTATTTTGTGCAACATTGTATTGTATTTACTATCTGTCATGTCATAGAGAATCTCTCTTTCAATGTCCTTTATTTTCAGTTATACACTTAGTTCTGCTTCTCACTCTCTGTTACTTTAACCATTTAATAATATATTCTTCTTTAACATTTTATAAATATCTATTGTTGTGTTTAATTTTTGTGCATATTACAATAATGTTCTATTGATTTGTTCTTCGTATGTTGTAGAGACGCTTTAACTACTTATTATGGTATGTTTCATTTCAATGTAATTTAATATGTTTATTTTGTGAGCTTATTTGTGTGAATAAATATGGTTATTAGTTTTATTTTTTTGATTTTTATGTAAGATCGCTGTCATATAGTTAAATTTATTTTAATTTAATGTTAACTTTATTTTATGATCGTACTTTTTGTGTCGTATTAAATTTCTTTTATAAAATAAGTTTCCCTTATTTTATTTTTTGTGATGTGAACATATTAGTTTGACGTTATAAATTGTTTTAATATTATGTTGGTAACTATATTATAGTATTTGATTTTATTACATGTCTCGATTTTATTATTATTACTATTTAATTTATTCTTAATATTATAATTTATTTCTGAGATTGTAAATTCGCAATTGTTTTATAGATATCATTATCTCTGTTTTCTCGTGTGTCTTCTTCTAGTATTTTTAATACTCTTCTTTGTTAGTGGAATAGTATATAGTAATTTATATTAATGTTAATAACTTTTTTTTTTTTGCATCTCTATTAACGTATTGGCTTCAAGATTTTGTGATAGTGTGGATTTCTTTGTGGGCTCGTATTTTTAATTGGTAAATAGGATACATGTTTTTATTATGTGTTGTTATGATTATCTTTAATTTGTGCGGACTCACGCTCCTGCCAAAAACTGCATTTCTTTTTATTAGAAACTGCAGAGAGCATGAAAGCAGCTTTGATGCCGTCATCTCCCTTCCTCTCAAAGCTCCCCCCCCAGCTCCGCTCCCACCCCTATCCCCCGACCCCCCTCTCGCGCTCGCCCCCGACGCACCCCACCCCCCCCCCCCCTCCCTCTCCGCACCGCACCTGTGTCTACCACTCCTCACTCCCTCGCTCCACACCATTCCCGATACACTGTCACCCAGAGCTAAATATAGTAACAAGTAATTTCACCTCTATTGAAAAATAGTTAAGGAGAGCATCACTTCTCGATTTTCTTTGCTTGATTGGTTCTGTCGAGGAAAATCCATCAAAATGGAAACACTGTTCAACAAGTATAGAGGGTAGGCACAGAGAGATCACACCAGCATCACTAAAGAAGAGCTTCCATGTACCGCCAAAAGTGCCAGCTCACTCGTATCGCTGATTTGACTGCGCTCTGCCTCGCCCGCAGAGTCCCTTAACCATGCTCTGATTGACTCCTAGAAACCACTACCTCCACACCGGCTGCTCCCGACAGAAAGAACAACGCGCACCAAGTATGCGGCTTGTCCTCTCCAGTATAGGCAACTGCCGAAGGTTTATCATCCCCCACGCAATCCCCCGGTATGAGAACTAAAAGAGTCCCCCCTCCCTCGCCTCCACCTCTCAGTCCACCACTAGAGGGAATACGCAAGGTAAGCCCCCTCCCACCCACCCCCGCAACGCCTCCTCTGATTGAATGCTCCACATGGCCCACCACAGACATCAATATCTTGCCTCGCGCCTACCGCCGCTGCCCGCCCTAGTGAGCCCCCGGTGACCTCCCCGCCCCTGTGTCTAGTCAGAGCCCTCGAAGAGTGATATGCCGCCCCCACCAAGAACATCCTCGCCCCCCCCATGCTACCCTTCAGCCCCCCCACCCTAAAGGCCGCCCCCCCCCACCCCCCCCCACCCCCCCCCCCCTCCCCCCCCCCCCTCCCCCCCCGCCCCCTGCTCGGCCTCCCGATCGCCCCCCCCATTAGGTTATGAGCTATCCCCACCTTCCCTCACCCACCCGCCCCCATAGTAGGTGCTGAGGGCGACCCTCCCGGCTCCCACAGCGACCGAGTTCTCGCCCTGAACTCCAGTGCCTAGATATTCTTCAGGCACGAGAAACACCCAGAGTCGAATCGCGAATGGGCAGGGTGTTGTTTACCTACCATAGCTGTAGTTGACTCATGATAGTAATGGCTCCATGCTTTCATCTCTCAAAAGAATATGGAAATGGATGTTCTAAAGATTCGCCCCCTCACACGGCTCGACGCACCCCAAGCTCACTAGACAAACGACATAGTGGTCCACGAACTCCTGTATTCGAATGGAATGCTCAGCATGCATCCTTTGAGATCACTCCAGAGGTGCGGTAGGCACTCTGGAGATCATCGTCGTTCAAATCCCTCCACGTGCTCCCCCGTACCCACGATGACTGAAACTCCACCCTCGCCTGAACATTGACGGAAATTCCAATTCCCTTGTGGACTCACTGGTTATGGGACATCTGGGTTTCTTCTCCCGCATATATCACACTCCGAGTAGGGTACACCTATATTTGGCAATCTGCTGCATGAGAACGAGAGAGATTACCTGTGGTGTCCTCGCATAACTCGTTATCAGCAAGTAGCCAGACGTCGTTGGACCTTATAGCCCCCACTGCAGCCTCTACTCGTTCGAAATCTAGGGGCCATTCCCCGTTTAGTTAACCTCGGAGAATATAAACCCCAAGTGTCTCTCACACGTCTAAACTCGAAGAAAAAACCATGAGTGACTTCCCCCTACAGAAGCGAGATGAGGACCTGTTTCACTGGCACTTGGCATGCCGAGGCAATACCGTTGATCCCGATGTACAACATGTTCGAAAGAACCTCTCAAACTTGAGCTCTGTGGATCTCGCAGACAAATCTACATGTAACACCTGTCACAAGTAATAGCAGGGAGACGCTTGCAGGTGCAAAACGCTCAGCATCGCGATTGGCGCGGTTCTAACAAGGAAGGTTGGAGTGACAGGGTCGTGGCGCATGGAGATTCTACACTCATTCGCCCTGAATGTCCTACTTGAAGCTCCACTTCCCCGTGATGGCTACCTCTCTGACGAAAATTTAACGACCTCTTGGGTCTCTTGACTTTCCCTTTCGCTAGGCAAATCCTCCAGAAGGCCACCTACCGAGCCAACTGTAGCCTGCCAAGCTCCCTAGAGGATTTAGACCCGGAAGCTACCTCAGAGCCCCTCCAGGCACGACACTAAATCGCACGGAAATGCTCCCTGGGATGGGACTCACCCCACAAATTTCTCATCTTAGGCGGAAGGCAGTTGAAGAGCTGAACTTGCCACCTTGGGCATAGAGACTTCAAAGACGCAGCTTATTGTACGCCTCTTGTTACAACATAAGCCACCTTCAATGTGAGACGTTGCTTCTCATTCGCCTCCGAGCAGTAGGTAATGTCGCGAGAGCCGGAACCATGATTGGTTTGTGGCACTTCAGTGGAACATGATAGCACGCGAGAAACGGCCCTGTAGTCGAAGGAGCATGATTGGGCACGAGGTTGATCCTATATCATCGCAGCTCAGGCGCGCCTACGCGAATTGATCTCTTCCTCTTTTCATCTCATCATAAGGTGATCTCGGATGTTATCGAAAGTCCCCCTGTTGGCACTCCCAAGTCCCTGTTTAGAGCAAGGCCCCCTAGAGTGCCCGACTCCCCTTTTCATCGAATGACGCTCAATGCCATTTGAACCCTCTCCCGCATGACTGGCTACTGCCCTAGACGGTTCAGCTGCTAGACATAAGATGAGCGATAGATGGACTTCGCCTCTATTGATGAGACATTGACACTTGAATCCCACATTATTCCCTGGTTGAGTTGCGGAAAGGCGAACAATGGTGGCTCTCCCGCAGCGCTTTCACCGTTGAGAAGGGGATACCACTTTTTGGCATGTCAGCAAGTGTCCATGGGAAGAGAATTTTCTTGAGGTGTCCCTGCGACAACACTCTCGACAAGGGAGAGGCTATGACAATTCGCTGCCTGTGGCACAAAACTCTGACGTCGAGTTTGGTTTCGGGTACCATGTCCCCAGCTGTAACTCGCGACCAGTATATTATTTATTCTCCTATTAACTCTCTAACATTCTGAAGATCTCAGGAGACTTTCGCGTTCCGCAACCGTTCGCTCGAAGTGTTAGTAATAATGCTAACAGATGCATGTAGCACTTTAGCTCGTAGATCTTTATAAGCAGCAACTTTATCGGCGCACTACGGATTCTCCACTTGCACAATCCCCCAGACCATAGCAGACCCTATCTCACGTATGTCTTTAATTCGACGTTCTGTATGAAATGGCTAACGTAATGGCCGAGGCCAGCCGCACACTTGCCTTTAGTTGTAGATGTCTCGTGATAGGACACTCCAGAATCTGCTATGTAGAAACGACTGTCTCTCAAGAAGAGAGTGGACGATTTAGGCTCATGATAATTGGTCCACCCGCACTGTGAGAATGTTGTGGTGAAGAACGGCAGTCACTCTGTGTACACTCAATTTTGCAAACCTCGAGATGAGGCGCGATTCCCATGCCTCTGAACACTCTAGATCGAGCCAGACCCACGGATCCCCAGCTAACTACGTTGACAGTGGTCAGTTGATAGTTAGTGTTTAGGCAACACTCCAGAGGTTCACCCCGAAAGATCAGACAGTGACGAGCCTAGGAGGATGTTTACTACCAACGTTCTGTATGGCAGAGCAAATCGAGGGATGCTGCTGTTGTGGATGCAATATTGACTAGGAGTTCCGTTGAGCTGATTGCCTGGATTTAGAATCAAGATGTATGCAACTATTTTCACAACGGACGCCCCTCGCAATGGGGACGGCTTTCTCTTCTCCGCAGCATTGTAGGTGTGTGTGATGGGGATTAACGGAGGACCCATGTGAGTTTTGCTGTCCTCTTCAAGTGGAAGTAAGAGCCAACTCGAAAAACGGCCACATCTTGAGCTTCTGCAGCGACTCGATGGAGCTTTGGGGTACAAGGTTTTTATGTCTCCATTTGCTCATTGATCGCCATGTTGGCGTATGATAATTACAGGGGCCGCGTTCATCTCACTAACCAAGGTGTGGGAGGGACTTGATCTTGGCCTCCCCTTGGATAGTGATGTCCCTTTTAGAGAAAGTCCATATGCACAGTCGAGTCCCATCACAATATGAGCCACTCACGTGTCGGGTGAGTTTACTTGCCTTTGGACATTCTTCGAGCGAGTAAAACCGTCCCACACCGGATTGTTTCTAACGATGCTCTTCAAAGATAATGTGACGAATGCGCTGAGTCTGATCGTCAGAAATCAAATCTGGTACATGTTAACTACGAGTGTTATAAATGCCTTCATCCCAAGTACTATAATTAACACAAGAATTTATACACCATGGTCCTAACCGTCAATCGAGAAAAGGACCATGAGAGACCATCCCTCCATCAAAGTGAGTTGGGGTACCGAAATCTACCTGCAGGTGCATGGCAGTGAGATCTAATCCCGGCTGATTTCCCCACTGAGATACAATGTAAGTGAATACCCTCGACTTGACTTTTGATGGATTCTCGAGAATGTGTTCTCGACCCAAGAACTCATGAAGTTCGATCATGTTATGAGTGAGGGCTACCTCTGAGGTGAAAACCCAGCTGGCCTTCCCGATCAGGTGCCTCCATTGTAGCGCGCCAAATCGCAGAGATATTCGAGATGTGAGGCATTAACTCTCCGGATTACACCTGCCATTGATCTTCTCAGAGGGCACCACATCTCCCGCGCCCACCCCCCTTTATCTACCCATCAAACAGTAGCAGCTAAGGTGGCTTGTCCATCTTTCTCTATTAGTGCCAACCATTCCACGAATTCAACACGTGAACTCAAACTTGCTAAATTTAGAGAGGATACCAAGTTAAGCTAGTGAGAAATGTGAGGTATGCGCGCCAAGTGTACACCACCAAAAGTTGGCCTGGATACGATTAGAGAGATTGATTTCATGGGATTAGACTCTAAGACGTAGGCACAGTTTCCACAGCAAGCCACCTCAAGAGGAGGCTTCTGCTCAGCAATAGGTATGAGGCGAGGGATCCTCATGAGATGTGCTGCCTGTAAGTGGAATATCACACCGAGAAGCCTCATGACTCGAGACAGAGAGACCGTGTCTATGCCTTGCAGCGGCTTGAGAAACATTACGGGCTCTCCGTCTTTCATCTACACACATAGCTGAAGGGATGTCTGCAGTCACCGTGTTGGAGTCCCTAGAGAAAGACCTAGGTCGCCAGACTACTTTCCGACCAAGAATGCGCTTCACATTGCTTTGCTAAAAACCTTCAGAGCTCACTGCTTCAAAAGGTGACGGTGCCTCGGACTCTCTATTGAACATTGGACAGGAATCCCAGTATCGACCTTGTGCGGCTATTGGAAGGGACCCTGGGTCTCCCCTCACTCGAGAAGCAGCTCCTTTTGCCCTGCCAAGCCTCGAAGAGATGTTGAGGTGTCTCCTCGTAACTCGACAGGAGTCTGACGTCGCTGAACAAACACGAGGGTTGAAGGGCCATCCCCGCCGCTAATCTCGAGAATGTACCCAGGTCCCCGCCGCAACTCGAGGAAAAACCATGAGACTTCCCCCTCCAAGCGAGATGAGGCCCGATTCCCCTGCACTGCATGCAGAGCAATTCCGTGAGCGCCCCTGAAACATGTCAGGTCGAGCCTCGACTTGCTCTTGATGGATGTCGAGACAGTCCAAAAACACTGTCACAAGTAGAGAGGGACCCTGAGGTCACACCAGCATCGCGAAGGAGCTCCATGGCCCCAAATCAACTCGAGATGAGGCCCGCTTCCCTGCATTGACTCCAGAGCCATCCCCTGTTCCCCATCAAACACGACTGAGTGGCTTGACTCCCTTTAGGCAACTCCAGAGGTTCCCCGAGAACAACGTGCCAAGTCTAGAGGAATACCAAGTTCAGCAGAGCAACTCGAGGAATGCTCCGTGTACCCCAAATTGCCTCGAGATGAGAGCTGATTCCCTGGCTTAGACTCAAGACGTAGGCCACCTTTCCACAAGCCCCTCAAGAGGAGGCTTCTCTCTGCAATAGGTATGAGGGAGGGACCCTGAGATTGCTGCCTCAATGGGCATATACACCGAGAAGCCCTGACTCGAAAGGAGGCCGGGTTTCCTTGCAGTGGCTAATTGAATACAGTCATGTCTTTCATCTCACAAGGTGAAGGGATGTCTGCACCACCTGTGGAGTCCCTAGGGAAAGGCCCTAGGTCCCCGACTCCTCTTTTTCGACGGAATGCCTCACATGCCTCTGACACCTCGAGAGCACGCAGAGCTCACTGCTTCAAAATTTGACGGTGCCTGACTTCTCTTGAACATTGACAGGAATCCCAGTATCCACTGTGGGGCTACTGGAAAGGGACCCTGGGTCTCCCGACTCACCTCGAGAAGCGTCCCTTTTGCCCTGCCAAGCCTCGAAGAGATTCCTGAGGTGTCCCTCGTAACTCGACAGGAGTCTGACTTCGTTGAAAAAACACGAGGGTTTGAAGGGCCATCCCCGCCGTAAGTCGAGAATGTACCCCAGGTCCCCGCCGCAACTCGAGAAAAACATGAGACTTCCCCCTCAAAGCGAGATGAGGCCCGATTCCCCTGCACTGCATGCAGAGCAATTCGTGTGAGCCCATGAAACATGTCAGGAGCTCGACTTGCTTGATGGATGTCGAGACAGTCCGCAAAACACTGTCACAAGTAGAGAGGGACCCTGAGGTCACACCAGCATCGCGAAGGAGCTCCATGTACCCCAAATCAACTCGAGATGAGGCCCGCTTCCCCTGCATTGACTCCAGAGCCATCCCCGTTCCCCATCAAACACGACCTGAGGCTTGACTGACTCCCTTTTAGGCAACTCCAGAGGTTCCCCGAGAAACAACGTGCCAAAGTCTAGAGGAATACCAAGTTCAGCAGAGCAACTCGAGGAATGCTCCGTGTACCCCAAATTGCCTCGAGATGAGAGCTGATTCCCTGGCTTAGACTCAAGACGTAGGCCAACTTTTCCACAAGCCCCTCAAGAGGAGGCTTCTCTCAGCATATAGGTATGAGGGAAGGGACCCTGAGATTTGCTGCCTCAATTGGCATATACACCGAGAAGCCCTGACTCGAAAGGAGGCCGGGGGTTTCCTTGCAGTGGCTTGAAATACAGGCATCATTGGTTTTTCATCTTTCACAAGGTGAAGGGATGTCTGCACCACCTGTGGAGTCCCTAGAGAAAGCCCTAGGTCCCCGACTCCTTTCGACGGAATGCCTCACATGCCTCTGACACCTCGAGAGGCACGCAGAGCTCACTGCTTCAAAAGGTGACGGAGCCTGACTCCTCTTGAACATTGACAGGAATCCCAGTATCACTGTGGCTACTGGGAAGGGACCCTGGGTCTCCCGCCTCACCTCGAGAAAGCGTCCCTTTTGCCCTGCCAAGCCTCGAAAGAGATTCCTGAGGTGTCCCTCGTAACTCGACAGGAGTCCTGACGTCGTTGAACAAACACGAGGGTTGAAGGGCCATCCCGCCGTAACTCGAGAATGTACCCAGGTCCCGCCCGCAACTCGAGAAAAAACCATGAGACTTCCCCCTCAAGAGAGATGAGGCCCCGATTCCCCTGCACTGCATGCAGAGCAATTCCGTGAGCCCCCATGAAACATGTCAGGAGCCTCGACTTGCTTGATGGATATGTCGAGACAATCCGCAAAAAACACTGTCACAAGTAGAGAGGGACCCTGAGGTCACACCAGCATCGCGAAGGAGCTCCATGGGTACCCAAATCAACTCGAGATGAGGCCCGCTTCCCCTGCATTGACTCCAGAGCCATCCCCCGTTCCCCATCAAAACACGACCTGAGGCTTGACTCCCTTTAGGCAACTCCAGAGTTGTTCCCCGAGAGAACAACGGTCCAAGTCTAGAGGAATACCAAGTTCAGCAGAGCAACTCGAGGAATGCTCCGTGTACCCCAAATTGCCTCGAGATGAGAGCTGATTCCCTGGCTTAGACTCAAGACGTAGGCCACCTTTCCACAAGCCCCTCAAAGAGGAGGCTTCTCTTCAGCAATAGGTATGAGGGAGGGACCCTGAGATTGCTGCCTCAATGGGCATATACACTGAGAAGCCCTGACTCGAAAGGAGGCCGGGTTTCCTTGCAGTGGCTTGAATACTGTCTAGTCTTTCATCTCACAAGGTGAAGGGATGTCTGCATCCCCTGTGGAGTCCCTAGAGAAAGCCCTAGGTCCCGAACTCCTTTCGACGGAAATGCCTCACATGCCTCTGACACCTCGAGAGGCACGCAGAGCTCACTGCTTCAAAAGGTGACGGAGCTGACTGACTCCTCTTGAACATTGACAGGAATCCCAGTATCCATTGTGGCTACTGGAAAGGGACCCTGGGTCTCCCGACTCACCTCGAGAAGCGTCCCTTTTGCCCTGCCAAGCCTCGAAGAGATTCCTGAGGTGTCCCTCGTAACTCGACAGGAGTCCTGACGTCGCTGAACAAACACGAGGGTTGAAGGGCCATCCCTGCCGTAAGTCGAGAATGTACCCCAGGTCCCCGCCGCAACTCGAAAAAAACCATGAGACTTCCCCCTCCAAGCGAGATGAGGCCCGATTCCCCTGCACTGCATGCAGAGCAATTCCGTGAGCCCATGAAACATGTCAGGAGCCTCGACTTGCTTGATGGATTGTCTGAGACAATCCGCAAAAAACACTGTCACAAGTAGAGAGGGACCCTGAGGTCACACCAGCATGCGAAGGAGCTCCATGGTACCCCAAATCAACTCGAGATGAGGCCCGCTTCCCCTGCATTGACTCCAGAGCCATCCCCCGTTCCCCATCAAACACGACCTGTGGCTTGACTCCCTTTAGGCAACTCCAGAGGTTCCCCGAGAACAAACGGGCCAAGTCTAGAGGAAGTACCAAGTTCAGCAGAGCAACTCGAGGACTGCTCCGTGTACCACCAAATTGCCTCGAGATGAGAGCTGATTCCCTGGCTTTAGACTCAAGACGTAGGCCACCTTTCCACAAGCCCCTCAAGAGGAGGCTTCTCTCAGCAATAGGTATGAGGGAGGGACCCTGAGATTGCTGCCTCAATGGGCATATACACCGAGAAGCCCTGACTCGAAAGGAGGCCGGGTTTCCTTGCAGTGGCTTGAATACAGTCTAGTCTTTCATCTCACAAGGTGAAGGGATGTCTGCACCACCTGTGGAGTCCCTAGAGAAAGCCCTAGGTCCCCGACTCCTTTCGACGGAATGCCTCACATGCCTCTGACACCTCGAGAGGCACGCAGAGCTCACTGCTTCAAAATTTGACGGAGCCTGACTCCTCTTGAACATTGACAGGAAATCCCAGTATCCCTGTGGCTACTGGAAAGGGCCCCTGGGTCTCCCGACTCACCTCGAGAAGCGTCCCTTTTGCCCTGCCAAGCCTCGAAGAGACTCCTGAGGTGTCCCTCGTAACTCGACAGGAGTCCTGACTTCGTTGAACAAACACGAGGGTTGAAGGGCCATCCCCGCCGTAAGTCGAGAATGTACCCCAGGTCCCCGCCGCAACTCGAGAAAAACCATGAGACTTCCCCCTCCAAGCGAGATGAGGCCCGATTCCCCTGCACTGCATGCAGAGCAATTCCGTGAGCCCCTGAAAACATGTCAGGAGCCTCGACTTGCTTGATGGATGTCGAGACAGTCCGCAAAAACACTGTCACAAGTAGAGAGGACCCTGAGGTCACACCAGCATCGCGAAGGAGCTCCATGTACCCAAATCAACTCGAGATGAGGCCCGCTTCCCCTGCATTGACTCCAGAGCCATCCCCCGTTCCCCATCAAACACGACCTGAGGCTTGACTCCTTTAGGCAACTCCAGAGGTTCCCGAGAACAACGGGCCAAGTCTAGAGGAATACCAAGTTCAGCAGAGCAACTCGAGGACTGCTCCGTGTACCCCAAATTGCCTCGAGATGAGAGCTGATTCCCTGGCTTAGACTCAAGAGTAGGCCACCTTTCCACAAGCCCCTCAAGAGGAGGCTTCTCTCAGCAATAGGTATGAGGGAGGGACCCTGAGATTGCTGCCTCAATGGCATATACACCGAGAAGCCCTGACTCGAAAGGAGGCCGGGTTTCCTTGCAGTGGCTTGAATACAGGACTCATTCTTTCATCTCA
>JAJLRB010001523.1:0-39118 GCA_020976825.1 Odocoileus hemionus | reverse complement strand
CTTTCGACGGAATGCCTCACATGCCTCTGACACCTCGAGAGGCACGCAGAGCTCACTGCTTCAAAAGGTGACGGTGCCTGACTCCTCTTGAACATTGACAGGAATCCCAGTATCCTGTGGCTACTGGAAAGGGCCCCTGGGTCTCCCACCTCACCTCGAAAAAGCGTCTCTTTTGCCCTGCCAAGCCTCGAAGATATTCCTGAGGTGTCCCTCATAACTCGACAGGAGTCCTGACGTCGCTGAACAAACACGAGGTTTGAAGGGCCATCCCCGCCGTAACTCGAGAATGTACCCCAGTCCCCCCGCAACTCGAGAAAAACCATGAGACTTCCCCCTCCAAGCGAGATGAGGCCCGATTCCCCTGCACTGCATGCAGAGCAATTCCGTGAGCCCCATGAAACATGTCAGGAGCCTCGACTTGCTTGATGGATCTCGAGACAATCCACAAGAACACTATCACAAGTAGAGAGGGACCCTGAGGTCACACCAGCATCGCGAAGGAGCTCCATGTACCCCAAATCAACTCGAGATGAGGCCCGCTTCCCCTGCATTGACTCCAGAGCCATCCCCCATTCCCCATCAAACACGACCAGTGGCTTGACTCCCTTTAGGCAACTCCAGAGGTTCCCCGAGAAAAACGTGCCAAGTCTAGAGGAATACCAAGTTCAGCAGAGCAACTTGAGGAATGCTCCGTGTACCCCAAATTGCCTCGAGATGAGAGCTGATTCCCTGGCTTAGACTCAAGAGCTATGCCAACTTTTCCAAGCCCCTCAAGAGGAGGCTTCTCTCAGCAATAGGTATGAGGGAGGGACCCTGAGTTTGCTGCCTCAAGTGGCATATACACCGAGAAGACCTGACTCGAAAGGAGGCCGGGTTTCCTTGCACTGGCTTGAATACAGGCTCATCTTTCATCTCACAAGGTGAAGGGATGTCTGCATCCCCTGTGGAGTCCCTAGAGAAAGCCCTAGGTCCCCGACTCCTTTCGACGGAATGCCTCACATGCCTCTGACACGTCGAGAGTCACGCAGAGCTCACTGCTTCAAAAGGTGACGATGCCTGACTCCTCTTGAACATTGACAGGAATCCCAGTATCCTGTGGCTACTGGAAAGGGCCCCTGGGTCTCCCACCTCACCTCGAAAAGCGTCGCTTTTGCCCTGCCAAAGCCTCGAAGAGATATTCCTGAGGTGTCCCTCGTAACTCGACAGGAGTCCTGACGTCGCTGAACAAACACGAGGGTTGAAGGGCCATCCCCGCCGTAACTCGAGAATGTACCCAGGTCCCCGCCGCAACTCGAGAAAAACATGAGACTTCCCCCTCCAAGCGAGATGAGGCCCGATTCCCCTGCACTGCATGCAGAGCAATTCCGTGAGCCCCATGAAACATGTCAGGAGCCTCGACTTGCTTGATGAATCTCGAGAAAATCTGCAAGAACACTATCACAAGTAGAGAGGGACCCTGAGGTCACATCAGCATCGCGAAGGAGCTCCATGTACCCCAAATCAAATTCGAGATGAGGCCCGCTTCCCTGCATTGACTCCAGAGCCATCCCCCGTTCCCCATCAAACAGACCAGTGGCTTGACTCCCTTTAGGCAACTCCAGAGGTTCCCCGAGAACAACGTGCCAAGTCTAGAGGAATACCAAGTTCAGCAGAGCAACTCGAGGAAAGCTCCATGTACCCCAAATTGCCTCGAGATGAGAGCTGATTCCCTGGCTTAGACTCAAGACGTATGCCAACTTTCACAAGCCCCTCAAGAGGAGGCTTCTCTCAGCAATAGGTATGAGGGAGGGACCTGAGTTTGCTGCCTCAAGTGGCATATACACCGAGAAGCCCTGACTCGAAAGGAGGCCGGGTTTCCTTGCAGTGGCTTGAATACAGGCTCACCTTTCATCTCACAAGGTGAAGGAATGTCTGCATCCCCTGTGGAGTCCCTAGAGAAAGCCCTAGGTCCCCGACTCCTTTCGACGGAATGCCTCACATGCATCTGACACCTCGAGAGTCACGCAGAGCTCACTGCTTCAAAAGGTGACGGTGCCTGACTCCTCTTGAACATTGACAGGAATCCCAGTATCCCTGTGGCTACTGGAAAGGGCCCCCGGGTCTCCCGCCTCACCTCAAAAGCTTCCCTTTTGCCCTGCCAAGCCTCGAAGAGATTCCTGAGGTGTCCCTCGTAACTCGACAGGAATCCTGACGTCGCTGAACAAACACGAGTGTTGAAGGGCCATCCCCGCCGTAACTCGAGAATGTTACCCAGGTCCCCCGCAACTCGAGAAAAACCATGAGACTTCCCCCTCCAAGCGAGATGAGGCCCGATTCCCCTGCACTGTTTGCAGAGCAATTCCGTGATCCCCATGAAACATGTCAGGAGCCTCGACTTGCTTGATGTATCTCGAGAGAATCCGCAAGAACACTCTATCACAAGTAGAGAGGGACCCTGAGGTCACATCAGCATGGCGAAGGAGCTCCATGTACCCCAAATCAAATCTCGAGATGAGGCCCGTTTCCCCTGCATTGACTCCAGAGCCATCCCCCGTTCCCCATCAAACACACCAGTGGCTTGACTTCCTTTAGGCAACTCCAGAGGTTCCCCGAGAACAACGTGCCAAGTCTAGAGGAATACCAAGTTCAGCAGAGCAACTCGAGGAATGCTCCGTGTACCCAAATTGCCTCGAGATGAGAGCTGATTCCCTGGCTTAGACTCAAGACGTATGCCAACTTTCCACAAGCCCCTCAAGAGGAGGCTTCTCTCAGCAATAGGTATGAGGGAGGGACCCTGAGTTTGCTGCCTCAAGTGGCATATACACCGAGAAGCCCTGACTCGAAGGAGGCCGGGTTTCCTTGCAGTGGCTTGAATACAGGCTCATCTTTCATCTCACAAGGTGAAGGAATGTCTGAATCCCCTGTGGATTCCCTAGAGAAAGCCATAGTTCCCCGAATCCTTTCGACGGAATGCCTCACATGCCTGTGACAACTCAAGAGGCACGCAGAGCTCACTGCTTCAAAAGGTGACGATGCCTGACTCCTCTTGAACATTGACAGGAATCCCAGTATTCTGTGTGGCTACTGCAAAGGGCCCCTGGGAATCCCGCCTCACCTCAAGAAGCGTCCCTTTTGCCCTGCCAAGACTCGAAGACATTCCTGAGGTGTCCCTCGTAACTCGACAGGAATCCTGCCGTCGCTGAACAAACTCGAGTGTTGAAGGGCCATCCCCGGTGTAACTCGAGAATATACCCCAGGACACCGCCGCAACACGAGAAAAACCATGAGACTTACCCCTCCAAGCGAGATGAGGCCCGATTCCCCTACACTGCATGCAGAGCAATTCCGTGATACCCATGAAACATGACAGGAGCCTCGACTTGCTTGATGGATCTCGAGAAAATCCGCAAGAACTCTGTCACAATTAGAGAGGGACCCTGAGGTCACACCAGCATGGCGAAGGAGCCCCGTTTACCCTAAATCAACTCGAGATGAGGCCCGATTCCCCTGCATTGACCCCAGAGCCATGCCCCGTTCCCCATCAAACACGACCAGTGGCTTGACTTCCTTTAGGCAACTCCAGAGGTTCCCCGAGAACAACTTGCAAAGTCTAGAGGAATACCAAGTTCAGCAGAGCAACTCGAGGAATGCTCCGTGTACCCCAAAGTGCCTCGAGATCAGAGCTGATTCCCTGGTTAAGACTCAAAACGTATGCCAACTTTCCACAAGCCCCTCAAGTGGAGGCTTCTCTCAGCAATAGGTATGAGGGAGGGACCCTGAGTTTTCTGCCTCAAGTGGCATATACACCGCGAAGCCCTGACTCAAAAGGAGGCCGAGTTTCCTTGCAGTGGCTTGAATACAGGCTCACCTTTCATCTCACAAGGTGAAGGGATGTCTGCACCACCTGTGAAGTCCCTAGAGAAAGCCATAGGTCCCCGAATCCTTTCGACGATATGCCTCACATGCCCGTGACATCTCCAGAGGCACGCATAGCTCACTGCTTCAAAATGCGACGATGCCTGACTCCTCTTGAACATTGATTGAAATCCCAGGATCCCTGTGGCTATTGGAAAGTGTCCCTGGGTCTCCCGCCTCACCTCGAGAAGCGTCCTTTTGCCCTGCCAAGACTCGAAGAGATTACTGAGGTGTCCCCCGTAACTCGACTGGAGTCCTGACGTCGCAGAACAAACACGAATGTTGAAGGGCCATCCCCGCCGTAAGACGAGAATATAACCCTGGTCCCCGCCGCAACTCGAGAAAAACCATGAGACTTCCCCCTCCGAGCGAGATGAGGCCCGATTCCCCTGCACTGCTTTCAGAGCAATTCCGTGATCCCCATGAAACATGTCAGGAGCCTCTACTTGCTTGATGGATCTAGAGACAATCCGCAAGAACACTGTCACAAGTAGCGAGGGACCCTGAGCTACATCAGCATCGCGAAGGAGCTCCATGTACCCCAAATCAACTCGAGATGAGGCCCGATTCCCCTGAATTGACTCCAGAGCCATCCCCCATTCCCCATCAAACACGACCAGTGGCTTGACTTAATTTAGGCAACTCCAGAGGTTCCCAGAGAACAACGTGCCAAGTCTAGAGGAATACCAAGTTCAGTAGAGCAACTCGAGGAGTGCTCCGTGTACCACCAAATGCCTCGAGATGAGTGCTGACTCAATGGCTTAGACTCAAGACGTATGCCAACTTTCCACAAGCCCCTCAAGAGGAGGCTTCTCTCAGCAATAGGTATGAAGGAGGACCCTGAGTTTGTTGCCTGAAGTGTTATATACACCGAGAAGACCTGACTCGAAAGGAGGACGGGTTTCCTTGCACTGGCTTGAATACAGGCTCGTCTTTCAACTCACAAGGTGAAGGGATGTCTGCATCCCCTGTGGAGTCACGAGAGAAATCCCTAGGTCCCCGACTCCTTTCGACAGAATGCCTCACATGCCTCTGAAAACTCGAGAGGCATGCAGAGCTCACTGCTTCAAAAGGTGACGGTGCCTGACTCCTCTTGAACATTGACAGGAATCCCAGTATCCCTGTGGCTACTGGAATGGGCCCCTGTGTCTCCCGCCTCACCTCGAGAAGCGTCCCTTTTGCCCTGCCAAGCCTCGAAGATATTCCTGAGGTGTCCCTCATAACTCGACAGGAGTCCTGACGTCGCTGAACAAACTCGAGTGTTGAAGGTCCATCCCCGCCGTAACTCGAGAATATACCGCAGTTCCCCGCCACAACTCGAGAAAAACCATGAGACTTCCCCCTCCAAGCATGATGAGGCCCGATTCCCCTGCACTGCATGCAGAGCAATTCCGTGATCCCCATGAAACAGGTCAGGAGCCTCGACTTGCTTGATAGATCTCGAGACAATCCACAAGAACACTGTCACAAGTAGAGAGGGACACTGAGGTCATGCCAGCATCGCGAAGGAGCCCCATGTACCTCAAATCATCTCGTGATGAGGCTTGATTCCCCTGCATTGACTCCAGAGCCATCCCCCATTCCCCATCAAACACGACCAGTGGTTTGACTTCCTTTAGGCAACTCCAGAGTTTCCCCGAGAAAAACGTGCCAAGTCTAGAGGAAATACCAAGTTCAGCAGAGCAACTTGAGGAATGCTCCGTGTACCACAAATTGCCTCGAGATGAGAGCTGATTCCCTGTCTTAGACTCACGACATATGCCAATTTTTCACAAGCCCCTCAAGTGGAGGATTCTCTCAACAATAGATATGAAGGAGGGACCCTGAGTTTTCTGCCTCAAGTGGCATATACACCGAGAAGCCCTGACTCGAAAGGAGGACGGGTTTCCTTGCACTGGCTTGAATACAGGCTCGTCTTTCACCTCACAAGGTGAAGGGATGTCTGCATCCCCTGTGGTGTCCCGAGAGAAAGCCCTAGGTCCCCGATTCCTTTCGACGGAATGCCTCACATGCCTCTTACACGTCGAGAAGCAGGCAGAGCTCACTGCTTCTAAAGGTGACGATTCCTGACTCCTCTTGAACATTGACTGGAATCCCAGTATCACTGTGGCTACTGGAAAGGGCCCCTGGGTCTCCCACCTCACCTTGAAAGCGTCGCTTTTGCCCTGCCAATCCTCGAAGATATTCCTGAGGTGTCGCTCATAACTCGTCAGGAGTCCTGACGTTGCTGAACAAATACGAGGGTTTGAAAGGGCCATCCCCGCCGTAACTCGAGAATGTACCCCAAGTCCAAGCCGCAGCTCGAGAATAAGCATGAGACTTCCCCCTCCAAGCGAGATGAGGCCGATTCCCCTGCACTGCATGCAGAGCAATTCCGTGAGCCCCATGAAACATGTCAGGAGCCTCGACTTGCTTGATGAACCTCGCGAAAATCTGCAAGGACACTATCAAAAGTAGAGAGGGACCCTGAGGTCACATCAACATCGCGAAGGAGCTCCATGTACCCCAAATCAATTCGAGATGAGGCCCGCTTCCGCTGCATTGACTCCAGAGACATCCCCCGTTCCCCATCAAACAAGACCAGTGGTTGACTCCCTTTAGGCAACTCCAGAGGTTCCCTGAGAACAACGTGCCAAGTCTAGAGAAATACCAAGTTCAGCATAGCAGCAACTGAGGAAAGCTCCATGTACCCCAAATTGCTTCGAGATGAGAGCTGATTCCCTGGCTTAGACTTAAGACGCAGGCCAACTTTCAACAGGCCCCTCAAGAGGAGGCTTCTCTCAGGTGTAGGTATGAGGGAGGGACCCTCAGTTTGCTGCCTCAAGTGGCAGATACACCGAGAATCCCTGACTCGAAAGGAGGCCGGGTTTCCTTGCAGTGGCTTGAATACAGGCACATCTTTCATCTCACAAGGTGAACGAATGTCTGCATCCCCTGTGGAGTCCCTAGAGAAAGCCCTAGGTCCCCGACTCCTTTCGACGGAATGCCTCACATGCATCTGACACCTCGAGAGTCACGTAGAGCTCACTGCTTCAAAAGGTGACGGTGCCTGACTCCTCTTGAACATTGACAGGAATCCCAGTATCCCTGTGGCTACTGGAAAGGGCCCCCGGGTCTCCCACCTCACCGCAAAAAGCATCTCTTTTGACCTGAAAAGCCTCGAAGAAGATTCCTGAGGTGTCCTTCGTAACTCGACAGGAATTCTGACGTCGCTGAACAAACACGAGGTTTGAAGGGCCATCCTCGCCGTAACTCGAGAATGTTCCCCAGGTCCCCACCGTAACTCGAGAAAAACCATGAGACTTCCCCCTCCAAGCGAGATGAGGCCCGATTCCCCTGCACTACATTCAGAGCAATTCCGTGAGCCCCATGAAACATGTCAGGAGCCTCGACTTGCTTGATGAATCTCGAGACAATCTGCAAGAACTCTATCACAAGTAGAGAGGGAAAACTGAGGTCACACCAGCATGGCGAAGGAGCTCCATGGACCCCAAATCAACTCGAGATGAGGCCCCCTTCCCCTGCATTGACTTCAGAGCCATCCCCCGTTCCCCATCAAACAGGACCTGTAGCTTGACTCCCTTTAGGTAACTCCAGAGGTTCCCCGAGAACAACGTGCCAAGTCTAGAGGAATACCAAGTTCAGCAGAGCAACTCGAGGAATGCTCCATGTACCCCAAATTGCCTCGAGATGAGAGCTGATTCCCTGGCTTAGACTCAAAACGTATGCCAACTTTACACAAGCCCCTCACGAGGATGCTTCTCTCAGCAATAGATATGAGGGAGGGAGCCTGAGTTTGCTGCCTCAAGTGGCATATACACCGAGAAGCCCTGACTCGAGAGGAGGCCGGGTTTCCTTGCAGTGGCTTGAATACAGGCTCACCTTTCATCGCACAAGGTGAAGGGATGTCGGAATCCCGTGTGGAATCCCTAGAGAAAGCCTTAGGTCCCCGACTCCTTTCGACGGAATGCCTCACATGCTTCTGACACGTCGAGAGTCACGCAGAGCTCACTGATTCAAAAGGAGACGATGTCTGAGTCCTCTTGAACATTGACAGGAATCCCAGTATTACTGTGGCTAATGGAAAGGGCACCTGGGTTTTCCCGCCTTAACTCCAGAAGCTTCCCTTTTGCCCTGCCAAGACTCGAAGCGATTCCTGAGGTATCCCTCGTAACTCGATAAGAGTCCTGATGTCGCTGAACAAACACGAGTGTTGAAGGGCCATCCCCGCCGTAACTCGAGAATATACCGCAGGTACCCGCCGCAACTCGAGAAAAACCATGAGACTTCCCCCTCCAAGCGAGATGAGGCCCGATTCCCCTGCACTGTTTGCAGAGCAATTCCGTGATCCCCATGATACATGTCAGGAGCCTCGACTTGCTTGATGTATCTAGAGAGAATCCGCAAGAACACTTTCATAAGTAGCGAGGGACCCTGAGGTAACATCAGCATGGCGAAGGAGATCCATGTACCCCAAATTAAATCTAGATGAGGCCCGTTTCACCTGCATTGACTCCAGAGCCATCCCTCGTTCCCCATCAAACACAACCAGTGGCTTGACTTCATTTAGGCAACTCCAGAGGTTCCCCGAGAACAACGTGCCATGTCTAGAGGAATACCAAGTTCCGCAGAGCAACACGAGGAATGCTCCGTGTACCACAAATTGCCGAGATGAGAGCTGATTCCCTGGCTTAGACTCAAGACGTATGCCAACTTTCCTCAAGCCCCTCAAGAGGAGGCTTCTCTCAGCAATTGGTATGAGGGAGGGACCCTGAGTTTGCTGCCTTAAGTGGCATATACACCGAGAAGCCCTGACTCGAAAGGAGGCCGGGTTTCTTTGCAGTGGCTTGAATACAGGCTCATCTTTGATCTCACAAGGTGAAGGAATGTCTGAATCCCCTGTGGATTCCCTAGAGGAAGCCATAGTTCCCCGAATCCTTTCGATAGAATGCCTCCCATGCCTGTGACAACTCAAGAGGCACGCAGAGTTCACTGCTTCAAAAGGTGACGATGCCTGACTCCTCTTGAACATTGACAGGAATCCCAGTAGTCCTGTGGCTACTGCAATGGGCCCCTGGGAATCCAGCCTCACCTCAAGAAGCGTCCCTTTTGCCCTGCCAAGACACGAAGACATTCCTGAGGTGTCCCTCGTAACTCGACAGGAATCCTGCCGTCGCTGAACAAACTCGAGTGTTGAAGGGCCATCCCCGGTGTAACTCGAGAATATACCCCAGGACACCGCCGCAACACGAGAAAGACCATGAGACTTACCCTCCAAGCGAGATGAGGCCCGATTCCCCTACACTGCATGCAGAGCAATTCCGTGATACCATGAAACATGACAGGAGCCTCGACTTGCTTGATGGATCTCGAGAAAATCCGCAAGAACTCTGTCACAATTAGAGAGGGACCCTGAGGTCACACCAGCATGGCGAAGGAGCCCCGTTTACCCCCTAAATCAACTCGAGATGAGGCCCGATTCCCCTGCATTGACCCCAGAGCCATGCCCCGTTCCCATCAAACACGACCAGTGGCTTGACTTCCTTTAGGCAACTCCAGAGGTTCCCCGAGAACAACTTGCAAAGTCTAGAGGAATACCAAGTTCAGCAGAGCAACTCGAGGAATGCTCCGTGTACCCCAAAGTGCCTCGAGATCAGAGCTGATTCCCTGGTTAAGACTCAAAACGTATGCCAACTTTCCACAAGCCCCTCAAGTGGAGGCTTCTCTCAGCAATAGGTATGAGGGAGGGACCCTGAGTTTTCTGCCTCAAGTGGCATATACACCGCGAAGCCCTGACTCAAAAGGAGGCCGAGTTTCCTTGCAGTGGCTTGAATACAGGCTCACCTTTCATCTCACAAGGTGAAGGGATGTCTGCACCACCTGTGAAGTCCCTAGAGAAAGCCATAGGTCCCCGAATCCTTTCGACGATATGCCTCACATGCCCGTGACATCTCCAGAGGCACGCATAGCTCACTGCTTCAAAATGCGACGATGCCTGACTCCTCTTGAACATTGATTGAAATCCCAGGATCCCTGTGGCTATTGGAAAGTGTCCCTGGGTCTCCCGCCTCACCTCGAGAAGCGTCCTTTTGCCCTGCCAAGACTCGAAGAGATTACTGAGGTGTCCCCCGTAACTCGACTGGAGTCCTGACGTCGCAGAACAAACACGAATGTTGAAGGGCCATCCCCGCCGTAAGACGAGAATATAACCCTGTCCCCGCCGCAACTCGAGAAAAACCATGAGACTTCCCCCTCCGAGCGAGATGAGGCCCGATTCCCCTGCACTGCTTTCAGAGCAATTCCGTGATCCCCATGAAACATGTCAGGAGCCTCTACTTGCTTGATGGATCTAGAGACAATCCGCAAGAACACTGTCACAAGTAGCGAGGGACCCTGAGCTAACATCAGCATCGCGAAGGAGCTCCATGTACCCCAAATCAACTCGAGATGAGGCCCGATTCCCCTGAATTGACTCCAGAGCCATCCCCCATTCCCCATCAAACACGACCAGTGGCTTGACTTAATTTAGGCAACTCCAGAGGTTCCCAGAGAACAACGTGCCAAGTCTAGAGGAATACCAAGTTCAGTAGAGCAACTCGAGGAGTGCTCCGTGTACCACCAAATGCCTCGAGATGAGTGCTGACTCAATGGCTTAGACTCAAGATATGCCAACTTTCCACAAGCCCCTCAAGAGGAGGCTTCTCTCAGCAATAGGTATGAAGGAGGGACCCTGAGTTTGTTGCCTGAAGTGTTATATACACCGAGAAGACCTGACTCGAAAGGAGGACGGGTTTCCTTGCACTGGCTTGAATACAGGCTCGTCTTTCACTCACAAGGTGAAGGGATGTCTGCATCCCCTGTGGAGTCACGAGAGAAATCCCTAGGTCCCCGACTCCTTTCGACAGAATGCCTCACATGCCTCTGAAAACTCGAGAGGCATGCAGAGCTCACTGCTTCAAAAGGTGACGGTGCCTGACTCCTCTTGAACATTGACAGGAATCCCAGTATCCCTGTGGCTACTGGAATGGGCCCCTGTGTCTCCCGCCTCACCTCGAGAAGCGTCCCTTTTGCCCTGCCAAGCCTCGAAGATATTCCTGAGGTGTCCCTCATAACTCGACAGGAGTCCTGACGTCGCTGAACAAACTCGAGTGTTGAAGGTCCATCCCCGCCGTAACTCGAGAATATACCGCAGTTCCCCCCACAACTCGAGAAAAAACCATGAGACTTCCCCCTCCAAGCGAGATGAGGCCCGATTCCCCTGCACTGCATGCAGAGCAATTCCGTGATCCCCATGAAACAGGTCAGGAGCCTCGACTTGCTTGATAGATCTCGAGACAATCCACAAGAACACTGTCACAAGTAGAGAGGGACACTGAGGTCATGCCAGCATCGCGAAGGAGCCCCATGTACCTCAAATCATCTCGTGATGAGGCTTGATTCCCCTGCATTGACTCCAGAGCCATCCCCCATTCCCCATCAAACACGACCAGTGGTTGACTTCCTTTAGGCAACTCCAGAGTTTCCCCGAGAAAAACGTGCCAAGTCTAGAGGAATACCAAGTTCAGCAGAGCAACTTGAGGAATGCTCCGTGTACCACAAATTGCCTCGAGATGAGAGCTGATTCCCTGTCTTAGACTCACGACATATGCCAATTTTTCACAAGCCCTCAAGTGGAGGATTCTCTCAACAATAGATATGAAGGAGGGACCCTGAGTTTTCTGCCTCAAGTGGCATATACACCGAGAAGCCCTGACTCGAAAGGAGGACGGGTTTCCTTGCACTGGCTTGAATACAGGCTCGTCTTTCACCTCACAAGGTGAAGGGATGTCTGCATCCCCTGTGGTGTCCCGAGAGAAAGCCCTAGGTCCCCGATTCCTTTCGACGGAATGCCTCACATGCCTCTTACACGTCGAGAAGCAGGCAGAGCTCACTGCTTCTAAAAGGTGACGATTCCTGACTCCTCTTGAACATTGACTGGAATCCCAGTATCACTGTGGCTACTGGAAAGGGCCCCTGGGTCTCCCACCTCACCTTGAAAAGCGTCGCTTTTGCCCTGCCAATCCTCGAAGATATTCCTGAGGTGTCGCTCATAACTCGTCAGGAGTCCTGACGTTGCTGAACAAATACGAGGGTTAAAGGGCCATCCCCGCCGTAACTCGAGAATGTACCCCCAAGTCCAAGCCGCAGCTCGAGAAAAAGCATGAGACTTCCCCCTCCAAGCGAGATGAGGCCGGATTCCCCTGCACTGCATGCAGAGCAATTCCGTGAGCCCCATGAAACATGTCAGGAGCCTCGACTTGCTTGATGAACCTCGTGAAAATCTGCAAGGACACTATCAAAAGTAGAGAGGGACCCTGAGGTCACATCAACATCGCGAAGGAGCTCCATGTACCCCAAATCAATTCGAGATGAGGCCCGCTTCCCTGCATTGACTCCAGAGACATCCCCCGTTCCCCATCAAACAAGACCAGTGGTTGACTCCCTTTAGGCAACTCCAGAGGTTCCCCGAGAACAACGTGCCAAGTCTAGAGAAATACCAAGTTCAGCATAGCAACCTGAGGAAAGCTCCATGTACCCCAAATTGCTTCGAGATGAGAGCTGATTCCCTGGCTTAGACTTAAGACGCAGGCCAACTTTCAACAGGCCCCTCAAGAGGAGGCTTCTCTCAGGTGTAGGTATGAGGGAGGGACCCTCAGTTTGCTGCCTCAAGTGGCAGATACACCGAGAATCCCTGACTCGAAAGGAGGCCGGGTTTCCTTGCAGTGGCTTGAATACAGGCACATCTTTCATCTCACAAGGTGAACGAATGTCTGCATCCCCTGTGGAGTCCCTAGAGAAAGCCCTAGGTCCCCGACTCCTTTCGACGGAATGCCTCACATGCATCTGACACCTCGAGAGTCACGTAGAGCTCACTGCTTCAAAAGGTGACGGTGCCTGACTCCTCTTGAACATTGACAGGAATCCCAGTATCCCTGTGGCTACTGGAAAGGGCCCCCGGGTCTCCCACCTCACCGCAAAAAGCATCTCTTTTGACCTGAAAAGCCTCGAAGAGATTCCTGAGGTGTCCTTCGTAACTCGACAGGAATTCTGACGTCGCTGAACAAAACACGAGGTTTGAAGGGCCATCCTCGCCGTAACTCGAGAATGTTCCCCAGGTCCCCACCGTAACTCGAGAAAAACCATGAGACTTCCCCCTCCAAGCGAGATGAGGCCCGATTCCCCTGCACTACATTCAGAGCAATTCCGTGAGCCCCATGAAACATGTCAGGAGCCTCGACTTGCTTGATGAATCTCGAGACAATCTGCAAGAACTCTATCACAAGTAGAGAGGGAAACTGAGGTCACACCAGCATGGCGAAGGAGCTCCATGGACCCCAAATCAACTCGAGATGAGGCCCGCTTCCCCTGCATTGACTTCAGAGCCATCCCCCGTTCCCCATCAAACAGGACCTGTAGCTTGACTCCCTTTAGGTAACTCCAGAGGTTCCCCGAGAACAACGTGCCAAGTCTAGAGGAATACCAAGTTCAGCAGAGCAACTCGAGGAATGCTCCATGTACCCCAAATTGCCTCGAGATGAGAGCTGATTCCCTGGCTTAGACTCAAAACGTATGCCAACTTTACACAAGCCCCTCACGAGGATGCTTCTCTCAGCAATAGATATGAGGGAGGGAGCCTGAGTTTGCTGCCTCAAGTGGCATATACACCGAGAAGCCCTGACTCGAGAGGAGGCCGGGTTTCCTTGCAGTGGCTTGAATACAGGCTCACCTTTTCATCGCACAAGGTGAAGGGATGTCGGAATCCCCTGTGGAATCCCTAGAGAAAGCCTTAGGTCCCCGACTCCTTTCGACGGAATGCCTCACATGCTTCTGACACGTCGAGAGTCACGCAGAGCTCACTGATTCAAAAGGAGACGATGTCTGAGTCCTCTTGAACATTGACAGGAATCCCAGTATTACTGTGGCTAATGGAAAGGGCACCTGGGTTCCCGCCTTAACTCCAGAAGCTTCCCTTTTGCCCTGCCAAGACTCGAAGAAGATTCCTGAGGTATCCCTCGTAACTCGATAAGAGTCCTGATGTCGCTGAACAAACACGAGTGTTGAAGGGCCATCCCCGCCGTAACTCGAGAATATACCCAGGTACCCGCCGCAACTCGAGAAAAACCATGAGACTTCCCCCTCCAAGCGAGATGAGGCCCGATTCCCCTGCACTGTTTGCAGAGCAATTCCGTGATCCCCATGATACATGTCAGGAGCCTCGACTTGCTTGATGTATCTAGAGAGAATCCGCAAGAACACTTTCATAAGTAGCGAGGGACCCTGAGGTAACATCAGCATGGCGAAGGAGATCCATGTACCCCAAATTAAATCTAGATGAGGCCCGTTTCACCTGCATTGACTCCAGAGCCATCCCTCGTTCCCCATCAAACACAACCAGTGGCTTGACTTCATTTAGGCAACTCCAGAGGTTCCCCGAGAACAACGTGCCATGTCTAGAGGAATACCAAGTTCCGCAGAGCAACACGAGGAATGCTCCGTGTACCACAAATTGCCTCGAGATGAGAGCTGATTCCCTGGCTTAGACTCAAGACGTATGCCAACTTTCCTCAAGCCCCTCAAGAGGAGGCTTCTCTCAGCAATTGGTATGAGGGAGGGACCCTGAGTTTGCTGCCTTAAGTGGCATATACACCGAGAAGCCCTGACTCGAAAGGAGGCCGGGTTTCTTTGCAGTGGCTTGAATACAGGCTCATCTTTGATCTCACAAGGTGAAGGAATGTCTGAATCCCCTGTGGATTCCCTAGAGAAAGCCATAGTTCCCCGAATCCTTTCGATAGAATGCCTCACATGCCTGTGACAACTCAAGAGGCACGCAGAGTTCACTGCTTCAAAAGGTGACGATGCCTGACTCCTCTTGAACATTGACAGGAATCCCAGTATCCTGTGGCTACTGCAAAGGGCCCCTGGGTCTCCAGCCTCACCTCAAGAAGCGTCCCTTTTGCCCTGCCAAGACACGAAGACATTCCTGAGGTGTCCCTCGTAACTCGACAGGAATCCTGCCATCGCTGAACAAACTCGAGTGTTGAAGGGCCATCCCCGGTGTAACTCGAGAATATACCCCAGGACCCCGCCGCAACACGAGAAAAACCATGAGACTTACCCTCCAAGCGAGAGATGAGGCCCGATTCCCCTGCACTGCATGCAGAGCAATTCCGTGATACCCATGAAACATGACAGGAGCCTCGACTTGCTTGATGGATCTCGAGAAAATCCGCAAGAACTCTGTCACAATTAGAGAGGGACCCTGAGGTCACACAGCATGGCGAAGGAGCCCCGTTTACCCCAAATCAACTCGAGATGAGGCCCGATTCCCCTGCATTGACCCAGAGCCATGCCCCATTCCCCATCAAACACGACCAGTGGCTTGACTTCCTTTAGGCAACTCCAGAGGTTCCCCGAGAACAACGCAAGTCTAGAGGAATACCAAGTTCAGCAGAGCAACTCGAGGAATGCTCCGTGTACCCCAAAGTGCCTCGAGATCAGAGCTGATTCCCTGGTTAGACTCAAAACGTATGCCAACTTTCCACAAGCCCCTCAAGTGGAGGCTTCTCTCAGCAATAGGTATGAGGGAGGGACCCTGAGTTTTCTGCCTCAAGTGGCATATACACCGCGAAGCCCTGACTCAAAAGGAGGCCGGTTTTCCTTGCAGTGGCTTGAATACAGGCTCACCTTTCATCTCACAAGGTGAAGGGATGTCTGCATCCCCTGTGGAGTCCCTAGAGAAAGCCATAGGTCCCCGAATCCTTTCGACGATATGCCTCACATGCCTCTGACAAACTCGAGAGGCACGCAGAGCTCACTGCTTCAAAATGCGACGATGCCTGACTCCTCTTGAACATTGACAGAAATCCCAGTATCCCTGTGGCTATTGGAAAGGGCCCCTGGGTCTCCCGCCTCACCTCGAGAAGCGTCACTTTTGCCCTGCCAAGCCTCGAAGAGATTCCTGAGGTGTCCCCCGTAACTCGACAGGAGTCCTGACGTCGCTGAACAAACACGAGTGTTGAAGGGCCATCCCCGCCGTAACTCGAGAATATACCCCAGTTCCCCGCCGCAACTCGAGAAAAACCATGAGACTTCCCCCTCCAAGCGAGATGAGGCCCGATTCCCCTGCACTGCATGCAGAGAGCAATTCCGTTCCCCCCCCATGAAACATGTCAGGAGCCTCGACTTGCTTGATGGATCTCGAGACAATCCGCAAGAACACTGTCACAAGTAGAGAGGGACCCTGAGGTCACATCAGCATCGCGAAGGAGCCCCATGTACCCCAAATCAACTCGAGATGAGGCCCGATTCCCCTGCATTGACTCCAGAGCCATCCCCCATTCCCCATCAAACACGACCAGTGGCTTGACTTCCTTTAGGCAACTCCAGAGGTTCCCCGAGAAAAACGTGCCAAGTCTAGAGGAATACCAAGTTCAGCAGAGCAACTCGAGGAATGCTCCGTGTACCACAAATTGCCTCGAGATGAGAGCTGATTCCCTGGCTTAGACTCAAGACGTATGCCAACTTTTCACAAGCCCCTCAAGAGGAGGCTTCTCTCAGCAATAGGTATGAAGGAGGGACCCTGAGTTTTCTGCCTCAAGTGGCATATACACCGAGAAGCCCTGACTCGAAAGGAGGACGGGTTTCCTTGCACTGGCTTGAATACAGGCTCGTCTTTCACCTCACAAGGTGAAGGGATGTCTGCATCCCCTGTGGAGTCCCGAGAGAAAGCCCTAGGTCCCCGACTCCTTTCGACGGAATGCCTCACATGCCTCTGACAAACTCGAGAGGCAGCAGAGCTCACTGCTTCAAAAGGTGACGATGCCTGACTCCTCTTGAACATTGACAGGAATCCCAGTATCCTGTGGCTACTGGAAAGGGCCCCTGGGTCTCCCACCTCACCTCGAAAAGCGTCCTTTTGCCCTGCCAAGCCTCGAAGATATTCCTGAGGTGTCCCTCATAACTCGACAGGAGTCCTGACGTCGCTGAACAAACACGAGTGTTGAAGGGCCATCCCCGCCGTAACTCGAGAATGTACCCAGTCCCCCCGCAACTCGAGAAAAACATGAGACTTCCCCCTCCAAGCGAGATGAGGCCCGATTCCCCTGCACTGCATGCAGAGCAATTCCGTGAGCCCCCCATGAAACATGTCAGGAGCCTCGACTTGCTTGATGATCTCGAGACAAATCTGCAAGAACACTATCAAAGTAGAGAGGGACCCTGAGGTCACATCAGCATCGCGAAGGAGCTCCCATGTACCCCAAATCAATTCGAGATGAGGCCCGCTTCCCCTGCATTGACTCCAGAGACATCCCCCGTTCCCCATCAAACACGACCAGTGGTTTGACTCCCTTTAGGCAACTCCAGAGGTTCCCCGAGAACAACGTGCCAAGTCTAGAGAATACCAAGTTCAGCAGAGCAACTGAGGAATGCTCCGTGTACCCCAAATTGCCTCGAGATGAGAGCTGATTCCCTGGCTTAGACTCAAGACGCATGCCAACTTTCACACAGCCCCTCAAGAGGAGGCTTCTCTCAGGTGTAGGTATGAGGGAGGGACCCTGAGTTTGCTGCCTCAAGTGGCATATACACCGAGAAGCCCTGACTCGAAAGGAGGCCGGTTTCCTTGCAGTGGCTTGAATACAGGCTCATCTTTCATCTCACAAGGTGAAGGGAATGTCTGCATCCCCTGTGGAGTCCCTAGAGAAAGCCCTAGGTCCCCGACTCCTTTCGACGGAATGCCTCACATGCATCTGACACCTCGAGAGTCACGCAGAGCTCACTGCTTCAAAAGGTGACGATGCCTGACTCCTCTTGAACATTGACAGGAATCCCAGTATCCCTGTGGCTACTGGAAAGGGCCCCTGGGTCTCCCACCTCACCTCAAAAGCATCTCTTTTGCCCTGCCAAAGCCTCGAAGAGATTCCTGAGGTGTCCTTCGTAACTCGACAGGAATCCTGACGTCGCTGAACAAACACGAGGTTTGAAGGGCCATCCCCGCCGTAACTCGAGAATGTTCCCCAGGTCCCCACCGCAACTCGAGAAAAACCATGAGACTTCCCCCTCCAAGCGAGATGAGGCCCGATTCCCCTGCACTGCATGCAGAGCAATTCCGTGAGCCCCATGAAACATGTCAGGAGCCCTCGACTTGCTTGATGAATCTCGAGACAATCTGCAAGAACTCTATCACAAGTAGAGAGGGAAACTGAGGTCACACCAGCATGGCGAAGGAGCTCCATGGACCCCAAATCAACTCGAGATGAGGCCCGCTTCCCCTGCATTGACTTCAGAGCCATCCCCCGTTCCCCATCAAACAGGACCAGTGGCTTG
Organism: Odocoileus hemionus; assembly: GCA_020976825.1. Taxonomy (NCBI): domain Eukaryota; kingdom Metazoa; phylum Chordata; class Mammalia; order Artiodactyla; family Cervidae; genus Odocoileus; species Odocoileus hemionus. The sequence goes on along the minus strand of JAJLRB010001523.1, from coordinate 20,860 downwards.
ACTCCCTTTAGGTAACTCCAGAGGTTCCCCGAGAACAACGTGCCAAGTCTAGAGGAATACCAAGTTCAGCAGAGCAACTCGAGGAATGCTCCGTGTACCCCAAATTGCCTCGAGATGAGAGCTGATTCCCTGGCTTAGACTCAAAACGTATGCCAACTTTCACAAGCCCCTCACGAGGAGGCTTCTCTCAGCAATAGATATGAGGGAGGGAGCCTGAGTTTGCTGCCTCAAGTGGCATATACACCGAGAAGCCCTGACTCGAAAGGAGGCCGGGTTTCCTTGCAGTGGCTTGAATACAGGCTCACCTTTCATCGCACAGGTGAAGGGATGTCGGAATCCCCTGTGGAATCCCTAGAGAAAGCCTAGGTCCCCGACTCCTTTCGACGGAATGCCTCACATGCTTCTGACACCTCGAGAGTCACGCAGAGCTCACTGATTCAAAAGGAGACGATGTCTGAGTCCTCTTGAACATTGACAGGAATCCCAGTATTACTGTGGCTAATGGAAAGGGCACCCTGGGTCTCCCGCCTTAACTCCAGAAGCTTCCCTTTTGCCCTGCCAAGACTCGAAGAGATTCCTGAGGTATCCCTCGTAACTCGATAGGAGTCCTGATGTCGCTGAACAAACACGAGTGTTGAAGGGCCATCCCCGCCGTAACTCGAGAATATACCCAGGTACCCGCCGCAACTCGAGAAAAAAAACCATGAGACTTCCCCCTCCAAGCGAGATGAGGCCCGATTCCCCTGCACTGTTTGCAGAGCAATTCCGTGATCCCCATGAAACATGTCAGGAGCCTCGACTTGCTTGATGTATCTAGAGAGAATCCGCAAGAACACTTTCATAAGTAGCGAGGGACCCTGAGGTAACATCAGCATGGCGAAGGAGATCCATGTACCCCAAATTAAATCTAGATGAGGCCCGTTTCACCTGCATTGACTCCAGAGCCATCCCCCGTTCCCCATCAAACACAACCAGTGGCTTGACTTCATTTAGGCAACTCCAGAGGTTCCCCGAGAACAACGTGCCATGTCTAGAGGAATACCAAGTTCAGCAGAGCAACACGAGGAATGCTCCGTGTACCACAAATTGCCTCGAGATGAGAGCTGATTCCCTGGCTTAGACTCAAGACGTATGCCAACTTTCCTCAAGCCCCTCAAGAGGAGGCTTCTCTCAGCAATTGGTATGAGGGAGGGACCCTGAGTTTGCTGCCTTAAGTGGCATATACACCGAGAAGCCCTGACTCGAAAGGAGGCCGGGTTTCTTTGCAGTGGCTTGAATACAGGCTCATCTTTGATCTCACAAGGTGAAGGAATGTCTGAATCCCCTGTGGATTCCCTAGAGAAGCCATAGTTCCCCGAATCCTTTCGATAGAATGCCTCACATGCCTGTGACAACTCAAGAGGCACGCAGAGTTCACTGCTTCAAAAGGTGACGATGCCTGACTCCTCTTGAACATTGACAGGAATCCCAGTAGTCCTGTGGCTACTGCAAAATGGCCCCTGGGAATCCAGCCTCACCTCAAGAAGCGTCCCTTTTGCCCTGCCAAGACACGAAGACATTCCTGAGGTGTCCCTCGTAACTCGACAGGAATCCTGCCATCGCTGAACAAACTCGAGTGTTGAAGGGCCATCCCCGCCGTAACTCGAGAATATACCCCAGGACACCGCCGCAACACGAGAAAAACCATGAGACTTACCCCCTCCAAGCGAGATGAGGCCCGATTCCCCTACACTGCATGCAGAGCAATTCCGTGATACCCATGAAACATGACAGGAGCCTCGACTTGCTTGATGGATCTCGAGAAAATCCGCAAGAACTCTGTCACAATTAGAGAGGGACCCTGAGGTCACACCAGCATGGCGAAGGAGCCCCGTTTACCCTAAATCAACTCGAGATGAGGCCCGATTCCCCTGCATTGACCCCAGAGCCATGCCCCGTTCCCATCAAACACGACCAGTGGCTTGACTTCCTTTAGGCAACTCCAGAGGTTCCCCGAGAACAACTTGCAAAGTCTAGAGGAATACCAAGTTCAGCAGAGCAACTCGAGGAATGCTCCGTGTACCCCAAAATTGCCTCGAGATCAGAGCTGATTCCCTGGTTAGACTCAAAACGTATGCCAACTTTCCACAAGCCCCTCAAGTGGAGGCTTCTCTCAGCAATAGGTATGAGGGAGGGACCCTGAGTTTTCTGCCTCAAGTGGCATATACACCGCGAAGCCCTGACTCAAAAGGAGGCCGAGTTTCCTTGCAGTGGCTTGAATACAGGCTCACCTTTCATCTCACAAGGTGAAGGGATGTCTGCACCACCTGTGAAGTCAGAGAAAGCCATAGGTCCCCGAATCCTTTCGACGATATGCCTCACATGCCCGTGACATCTCCAGAGGCACGCATAGCTCACTGCTTCAAAATGCGACGATGCCTGACTCCTCTTGAACATTGATTGAAATCCCAGGATCCCTGTGGCTATTGGAAAGTGTCCCTGGGTCTCCCGCCTCACCTCGAGAAGAAGCGTCCTTTTTTTGCCCTGCCAAGACTCGAAGAGATTACTGAGGTGTCCCCCGTAACTCGACTGGAGTCCTGACGTCGCAGAACAAACACGAATGTTGAAGGGCCATCCCCGCCGTAAGACGAGAATATAACCCAGGTCCCCGCCGCAACTCGAGAAAAAAACCATGAGACTTCCCCCTCCGAGCGAGATGAGGCCCGATTCCCCTGCACTGCATTTCAGAGCAATTCCGTGATCCCCATGAAACATGTCAGGAGCCTCTACTTGCTTGATGGATCTCTAGAGAGAAATCCGCAAGAACACTGTCACAAGTAGCGAGGGGCCCTGAGCTAACATCAGCATCGCGAAGGAGCTCCATGTACCCCAAATCAACTCGAGATGAGGCCCGATTCCCCTGAATTGACTCCAGAGCCATCCCCCATTCCCCATCAAACACGACCAGTGGCTTGACTTAATTTAGGCAACTCCAGAGGTTCCCAGAGAACAACGTGCCAAGTCTAGAGGAATACCAAGTTCAGTAGAGCAACTCGAGGAGTGCTCCGTGTACCACCAAATGCCTCGAGATGAGTGCTGACTCAATGGCTGAGACTCAAGACGTATGCCAACTTTCCACAAGCCCCTCAAGAGGAGGCTTCTCTCAGCAATAGGTATGAAGGAGGACCCTGAGTTTGTTGCCTGAAGTGTTATATACACCGAGAAGACCCTGACTCGAAAGGAGGACGGGTTTCCTTGCACTGGCTTGAATACAGGCTCGTCTTTCAACTCACAAGGTGAAGGGATGTCTGCATCCCCTGTGGAGTCACGAGAGAAATCCCCCTAGGTCCCTCGACTCCTTTCGACAGAATGCCTCACATGCCTCTGAAAACTCGAGAGGCATGCAGAGCTCACTGCTTCAAAAGGTGACGGTGCCTGACTCCTCTTGAACATTGACAGGAATCCCAGTATCCCTGTGGCTACTGGAATGGGCCCCTGTGTCTCCCGCCTCACCTCGAGAAGCGTCCCTTTTGCCCTGCCAAGCCTCGAAGATATTCCTGAGGTGTCCCTCATAACTCGACAGGAGTCCTGACGTCGCTGAACAAACTCGAGTGTTTGAAGGTCCATCCCCGCCGTAACTCGAGAATATACCGCAGTTCCCCCCACCACAACTCGAGAAAAACCATGAGACTTCCCCCTCCAAGCATGATGAGGCCCGATTCCCCTGCACTGCATGCAGAGCAATTCCGTGATCCCCATGAAACAGGTCAGGAGCCTCGACTTGCTTGATAGATCTCGAGACAATCCACAAGAACACTGTCACAAGTAGAGAGGGACACTGAGGTCATGCCAGCATCGCGAAGGAGCCCCATGTACCTCAAATCATCTCGTGATGAGGCTTGATTTCCCCTGCATTGACTCCAGAGCCATCCCCCATTCCCCATCAAACACGACCAGTGGTTTGACTTCCTTTAGGCAACTCCAGAGTTTCCCCGAGAAAAACGTGCCAAGTCTAGAGGAATACCAAGTTCAGCAGAGCAACTTGAGGAATGCTCCGTGTACCACAAATTGCCTCGAGATGAGAGCTGATTCCCTGTCTTAGACTCACGACATATGCCAATTTTTCACAAGCCCCTCAAGTGGAGGATTCTCTCAACAATAGATATGAAGGAGGGACCCTGAGTTTTCTGCCTCAAGTGGCATATACACCGAGAAGCCCTGACTCGAAAGGAGGACGGGTTTCCTTGCACTGGCTTGAATACAGGCTCGTCTTTCACCTCACAAGGTGAAGGGATGTCTGCATCCCCTGTGGTGTCCCGAGAGAAAGCCCTAGGTCCCCGATTCCTTTCGACGGAATGCCTCACATGCCTCTTACACGTCGAGAGGCAGAGCTCACTGCTTCTAAAGGTGACGATTCCTGACTCCTCTTGAACATTGACTGGAATCCCAGTATCACTGTGGCTACTGGAAAGGGCCCCTGGGTCTCCCACCTCACCTTGAAAAGCGTCGCTTTTGCCCTGCCAATCCTCGAAGATATTCCTGAGGTGTCGCTCATAACTCGTCAGGAGTCCTGACGTTGCTGAACAAATACGAGGGTTTGAAAGGGCCATCCCCGCCGTAACTCGAGAATGTACCCCAAGTCCAAGCCGCAGCTCGAGAATAAGCATGAGACTTCCCCCCCTCCAAGCGAGATGAGGCCGGATTCCCCTGCACTGCATGCAGAGCAATTCCGTGAGCCCCATGAAACATGTCAGGAGCCTCGACTTGCTTGATGAACCTCGTGAAAATCTGCAAGGACACTATCAAAAGTAGAGAGGGACCCTGAGGTCACATCAACATCGCGAAGGAGCTCTCCATGTACCCCAAATCAATTCGAGATGAGGCCCGCTTCCGCTGCATTGACTCCAGAGACATCCCCCGTTCCCCATCAAACAAGACCAGTGGTTGACTCCCTTTAGGCAACTCCAGAGGTTCCCTGAGAACAACGTGCCAAGTCTAGAGAAATACCAAGTTCAGCATAGCAACCTGAGGAAAGCTCCATGTACCCCAAATTGCTTCGAGATGAGAGCTGATTCCCTGGCTTAGACTTAAGACGCAGGCCAACTTTCAACAGGCCCCTCAAGAGGAGGCTTCTCTCAGGTGTAGGTATGAGGGAGGGACCCTCAGTTTGCTGCCTCAAGTGGCAGATACACCGAGAATCCCTGACTCGAAAGGAGGCCGGGTTTCCTTGCAGTGGCTTGAATACAGGCACATCTTTCATCTCACAAGGTGAACGAATGTCTGCATCCCCTGTGGAGTCCCTAGAGAAAGCCCTAGGTCCCCGACTCCTTTCGACGGAATGCCTCACATGCATCTGACTGACCTCGAGAGTCACGTAGAGCTCACTGCTTCAAAAGGTGACGGTGCCTGACTCCTCTTGAACATTGACAGGAATCCCAGTATCCCTGTGGCTACTGGAAAGGGCCCCCGGGTCTCCCACCTCACCGCAAAAAGCATCTCTTTTGACCTGAAAAGCCTCGAAGAGATTCCTGAGGTGTCCTTCGTAACTCGACAGGAATTCTGACGTCGCTGAACAAACACGAGGTTTGAAGGGCCATCCTCGCCGTAACTCGAGAATGTTCCCCAGGTCCCCACCGTAACTCGAGAAAAACCATGAGACTTCCCCCTCCAAGCGAGATGAGGCCCGATTCCCCTGCACTACATTCAGAGCAATTCCGTGAGCCCCATGAAACATGTCAGGAGCCTCGACTTGCTTGATGAATCTCGAGACAATCTGCAAGAACTCTATCACAAGTAGAGAGGGAAACTGAGGTCACACCAGCATGGCGAAGGAGCTCCATGGACCCCAAATCAACTCGAGATGAGGCCCGCTTCCCCTGCATTGACTTCAGAGCCATCCCCCGTTCCCCATCAAACAGGACCTGTAGCTTGACTCCCTTTAGGTAACTCCAGAGGTTCCCCGAGAACAACGTGCCAAGTCTAGAGGAATACCAAGTTCAGCAGAGCAACTCGAGGAATGCTCCATGTACCCCAAATTGCCTCGAGATGAGAGCTGATTCCCTGGCTTAGACTCAAAACGTATGCCAACTTTACACAAGCCCCTCACGAGGATGCTTCTCTCAGCAATAGATATGAGGGAGGGAGCCTGAGTTTGCTGCCTCAAGTGGCATATACACCGAGAAGCCCTGACTCGAGAGGAGGCCGGGTTTCCTTGCAGTGGCTTGAATACAGGCTCACCTTTCATCGCACAAGGTGAAGGGATGTCGGAATCCCGTGTGGAATCCCTAGAGAAAGCCTTAGGTCCCCGACTCCTTTCGACGGAATGCCTCACATGCTTCTGACACGTCGAGAGAGAGTCACGCACGCAGAGCTCACTGATTCAAAAGGAGACGATGTCTGAGTCCTCTTGAACATTGACAGGAATCCCAGTATTACTGTGGCTAATGGAAAGGGCACCTGGGTTTCCCGCCTTAACTCCAGAAGCTTCCCTTTTGCCCTGCCAAGACTCGAAGCGATTCCTGAGGTATCCCTCGTAACTCGATAAGAGTCCTGATGTCTCTGAACAAAACACACGAGTGTTGAAGGGCCATCCCCGCCGTAACTCGAGAATATACCGCAGGTACCCGCCGCAACTCGAGAAAAACCATGAGACTTCCCCCTCCAAGCGAGATGAGGCCCGATTCCCCTGCACTGTTTGCAGAGCAATTCCGTGATCCCCATGATACATGTCAGGAGCCTCGACTTGCTTGATGTATCTAGAGAGAATCCGCAAGAACACTTTCATAAGTAGCGAGGGACCCTGAGGTAACATCAGCATGGCGAAGGAGATCCATGTACCCCAAATTAAATCTAGATGAGGCCCGTTTCACTGCATTGACTCCAGAGCCATCCCTCGTTCCCCATCAAACACAACCAGTGGCTTGACTTCATTTAGGCAACTCCAGAGGTTCCCCGAGAACAACGTGCCATGTCTAGAGGAATACCAAGTTCCGCAGAGCAACACGAGGAATGCTCCGTGTACCACAAATTGCCTCGAGATGAGAGCTGATTCCCTGGCTTAGACTCAAGACGTATGCCAACTTTCCTCAAGCCCCTCAAGAGGAGGCTTCTCTCAGCAATTGGTATGAGGGAGGGACCCTGAGTTTGCTGCCTTAAGTGGCATATACACCGAGAAGCCCTGACTCGAAAGGAGGCCGGGTTTCTTTGCAGTGGCTTGAATACAGGCTCATCTTTGATCTCACAAGGTGAAGGAATGTCTGAATCCCCTGTGGATTCCCTAGAGGAAGCCATAGTTCCCCGAATCCTTTCGATAGAATGCCTCCCATGCCTGTGACAACTCAAGAGGCACGCAGAGTTCACTGCTTCAAAAAATGACGATGCCTGACTCCTCTTGAACATTGACAGGAATCCCAGTAGTCCTGTGGCTACTGCAATGGGCCCCTGGGAATCCAGCCTCACCTCAAGAAGCGTCCCTTTTGCCCTGCCAAGACACGAAGACATTCCTGAGGTGTCCCTCGTAACTCGACAGGAATCCTGCCATCGCTGAACAAACTCGAGTGTTGAAGGGCCATCCCCGGTGTAACTCGAGAATATACCCCAGGACACCGCCGCAACACGAGAAAGACCATGAGACTTACCCTCCAAGCGAGATGAGGCCCGATTCCCCTACACTGCATGCAGAGCAATTCCGTGATACCCATGAAACATGACAGGAGCCTCGACTTGCTTGATGGATCTCGAGAAAATCCGCAAGAACTCTGTCACAATTAGAGAGGGACCCTGAGGTCACACCAGCATGGCGAAGGAGCCCCGTTTACCCTAAATCAACTCGAGATGAGGCCCGATTCCCTGCATTGACCCCAGAGCCATGCCCCGTTCCCATCAAACACGACCAGTGGCTTGACTTCCTTTAGGCAACTCCAGAGGTTCCCCGAGAACAACTTGCAAAGTCTAGAGGAATACCAAGTTCAGCAGAGCAACTCGAGGAATGCTCCGTGTACCCCAAAGTGCCTCGAGATCAGAGCTGATTCCCTGGTTAAGACTCAAAACGTATGCCAACTTTCCACAAGCCCCTCAAGTGGAGGCTTCTCTCAGCAATAGGTATGAGGGAGGGACCCTGAGTTTTCTGCCTCAAGTGGCATATACACCGCGAAGCCCTGACTCAAAAGGAGGCCGAGTTTCCTTGCAGTGGCTTGAATACAGGCTCACCTTTCATCTCACAAGGTGAAGGGATGTCTGCACCACCTGTGAAGTCCCTAGAGAAAGCCATAGGTCCCCGAATCCTTTCGACGATATGCCTCACATGCCCGTGACATCTCCAGAGGCACGCATAGCTCACTGCTTCAAAATGCGACGATGCCTGACTCCTCTTGAACATTGATTGAAATCCCAGGATCCCTGTGGCTATTGGAAAGTGTCCCTGGGTCTCCCGCCTCACCTCGAGAAGCGTCCTTTTGCCCTGCCAAGACTCGAAGAGATTACTGAGGTGTCCCCCGTAACTCGACTGGAGTCCTGACGTCGCAGAACAAACACGAATGTTGAAGGGCCATCCCCGCCGTAAGACGAGAATATAACCCTGGTCCCCGCCGCAACTCGAGAAAAACCATGAGACTTCCCCCTCCGAGCGAGATGAGGCCCGATTCCCCTGCACTGCTTTCAGAGCAATTCCGTGATCCCCATGAAACATGTCAGGAGCCTCTACTTGCTTGATGGATCTAGAGACAATCCGCAAGAACACTGTCACAAGTAGCGAGGGGGACCCTGAGCTTACATCAGCATCGCGAAGGAGCTCCATGTACCCCAAATCAACTCGAGATGAGGCCCGATTCCCCTGAATTGACTCCAGAGCCATCCCCCATTCCCCATCACACCAGTGGCTTGACTTAATTTAGGCAACTCCAGAGGTTCCCAGAGAACAACGTGCCAAGTCTAGAGGAATACCAAGTTCAGTAGAGCAACTCGAGGAGTGCTCCGTGTACCACCAAATGCCTCGAGATGAGTGCTGACTCAATGGCTGAGACTCAAGACGTATGCCAACTTTCCACAAGCCCCTCAAGAGGAGGCTTCTCTCAGCAATAGGTATGAAGGAGAGACCCTGAGTTTGTTGCCTGAAGTGTTATATACACCGAGAAGACCTGACTCGAAAGGAGGACGGGTTTCCTTGCACTGGCTTGAATACAGGCTCGTCTTTCAACTCACAAGGTGAAGGGATGTCTGCATCCCCTGTGGAGTCACGAGAGAAATCCCTAGGTCCTCGACTCCTTTCGACAGAATGCCTCACATGCCTCTGAAAACTCGAGAGGCATGCAGAGCTCACTGCTTCAAAAGGTGACGGTGCCTGACTCCTCTTGAACATTGACATTGACAGAATCCCAGTATCCCTGTGGCTACTGGAATGGGCCCCTGTGTCTCCCCCTCACCTCGAGAAGCGTCCCTTTTGCCCTGCCAAGCCTCGAAGATATTCCTGAGGTGTCCCTCATAACTCGACAGGAGTCCTGACGTCGCTGAACAAACTCGAGTGTTGAAGGTCCATCCCCGCCGTAACTCGAGAATATACCGCAGTTCCCCGCCACAACTCGAGAAAAAAAACCATGAGACTTCCCCCTCCAAGCATGATGAGGCCCGATTCCCCTGCACTGCATGCAGAGCAATTCCGTGATCCCCATGAAACAGGTCAGGAGCCTCGACTTGCTTGATAGATCTCGAGACAATCCACAAGAACACTGTCACAAGTAGAGAGGGACACTGAGGTCATGCCAGCATCGCGAAGGAGCCCCATGTACCTCAAATCATCTCGTGATGAGGCTTGATTCCCCTGCATTGACTCCAGAGCCATCCCCCATTCCCCATCAAACACGACCAGTGGTTTGACTTCCTTTAGGCAACTCCAGAGTTTCCCCGAGAAAAACGTGCCAAGTCTAGAGGAATACCAAGTTCAGCAGAGCAACTTGAGGAATGCTCCGTGTACCACAAATTGCCTCGAGATGAGAGCTGATTCCCTGTCTTAGACTCACGACATATGCCAATTTTTCACAAGCCCCTCAAGTGGAGGATTCTCTCAACAATAGATATGAAGTAGGGACCCTGAGTTTTCTGCCTCAAGTGGCATATACACCGAGAAGCCCTGACTCGAAAGGAGGACGGGTTTCCTTGCACTGGCTTGAATACAGGCTCGTCTTTCACCTCACAAGGTGAAGGGATGTCTACATCCCCTGTGGTGTCCCGAGAGAAAGCCCTAGGTCCCCGATTCCTTTCGACGGAATGCCTCACATGCCTCTTACACGTCGAGAAGCAGGCAGAGCTCACTGCTTCTAAAGGTGACGATTCCTGACTCCTCTTGAACATTGACTGGAATCCCAGTATCACTGTCACTGTGCTACTGGAAAGGGCCCCTGGGTCTCCCACCTCACCTTGAAAAGCGTCGCTTTTGCCCTGCCAATCCTCGAAGATATTCCTGAGGTGTCGCTCATAACTCGTCAGGAGTCCTGACGTTGCTGAACAAATACGAGGGTTAAAGGGCCATCCCCGCCGTAACTCGAGAATGTACCCCAAGTCCAAGCCGCAGCTCGAGAATAAGCATGAGACTTCCCCCTCCAAGCGAGATGAGGCCGGATTCCCCTGCACTGCATGCAGAGCAATTCCGTGAGCCCCATGAAACATGTCAGGAGCCTCGACTTGCTTGATGAACCTCGTGAAAATCTGCAAGGACACTATCAAAAGTAGAGAGGGACCCTGAGGTCACATCAACATCGCGAAGGAGCTCCATGTACCCCAAATCAATTCGAGATGAGGCCCGCTTCCGCTGCATTGACTCCAGAGACATCCCCCGTTCCCCATCAAACAAGACCAGTGGTTGACTCCCTTTAGGCAACTCCAGAGGTTCCCTGAGAACAACGTGCCAAGTCTAGAGAAATACCAAGTTCAGCATAGCAACCTGAGGAAAGCTCCATGTACCCCAAATTGCTTCGAGATGAGAGCTGATTCCCTGGCTTAGACTTAAGACGCAGGCCAACTTTCAACAGGCCCCTCAAGAGGAGGCTTCTCTCAGGTGTAGGTATGAGGGAGGGACCCTCAGTTTGCTGCCTCAAGTGGCAGATACACCGAGAATCCCTGACTCGAAAGGAGGCCGGGTTTCCTTGCAGTGGCTTGAATACAGGCACATCTTTCATCTCACAAGGTGAACGAATGTCTGCATCCCCTGTGGAGTCCCTAGAGAAAGCCCTAGGTCCCCGACTCCTTTCGACGGAATGCCTCACATGCATCTGACACCTCGAGAGTCACGTAGAGCTCACTGCTTCAAAAGGTGACGGTGCCTGACTCCTCTTGAACATTGACAGGAATCCCAGTATCCCTGTGGCTACTGGAAAGGGTCCCGGGTCTCCCCTCCTCACCGCAAAAAGCATCTCTTTTGACCTGAAAAGCCTCGAAGAGATTCCTGAGGTGTCCTTCGTAACTCGACAGGAATTCTGACGTCGCTGAACAAACACGAGGTTTGAAGGGCCATCCTCGCCGTAACTCGAGAATGTTCCCCAGGTCCCCACCGTAACTCGAGAAAAACCATGAGACTTCCCCCTCCAAGCGAGATGAGGCCCGATTCCCCTGCACTACATTCAGAGCAATTCCGTGAGCCCCATGAAACATGTCAGGAGCCTCGACTTGCTTGATGAATCTCGAGACAATCTGCAAGAACTCTATCACAAGTAGAGAGGGAAACTGAGGTCACACCAGCATGGCGAAGGAGCTCCATGGACCCCAAATCAACTCGAGATGAGGCCCGCTTCCCCTGCATTGACTTCAGAGCCATCCCCCGTTCCCCATCAAACAGGACCTGTAGCTTGACTCCCTTTAGGTAACTCCAGAGTTCCCCGAGAACAACGTGCCAAGTCTAGAGGAATACCAAGTTCAGCAGAGCAACTCGAGGAATGCTCCATGTACCCCAAATTGCCTCGAGATGAGAGCTGATTCCCTGGCTTAGACTCAAAACGTATGCCAACTTTACACAAGCCCCTCACGAGGATGCTTCTCTCAGCAATAGATATGAGGGAGGGAGCCTGAGTTTGCTGCCTCAAGTGGCATATACACCGAGAAGCCCTGACTCGAGAGGAGGCCGGGTTTCCTTGCAGTGGCTTGAATACAGGCTCACCTTTCATCGCACAAGGTGAAGGGATGTCGGAATCCCGTGTGGAATCCCTAGAGAAAGCCTTAGGTCCCCGACTCCTTTCGACGGAATGCCTCACATGCTTCTGACACGTCGAGAGTCACGCAGAGCTCACTGATTCAAAAGGAGACGATGTCTGAGTCCTCTTGAACATTGACAGGAATCCCAGTATTACTGTGGCTAATGGAAAGGGCACCTGGGTTTCCCCCGCCTTAACTCCAGAAGCTTCCCTTTTGCCCTGCCAAGACTCGAAGCGATTCCTGAGGTATCCCTCGTAACTCGATAAGAGTCCTGATGTCTCTGAACAAACACGAGTGTTGAAGGGGGATCCCCGCCGTAACTCGAGAATATACCGCAGGTACCCGCCGCAACTCGAGAAAAACCATGAGACTTCCCCCTCCAAGCGAGATGAGGCCCGATTCCCCTGCACTGTTTGCAGAGCAATTCCGTGATCCCCATGATACATGTCAGGAGCCTCGACTTGCTTGATGTATCTAGAGAGAATCCGCAAGAACACTTTCATAAGTAGCGAGGGACCCTGAGGTAACATCAGCATGGCGAAGGAGATCTATGTACCCCAAATTAAATCTAGATGAGGCCCGTTTCACCTGCATTGACTCCAGAGCCATCCCTCGTTCCCCATCAAACACAACCAGTGGCTTGACTTCATTTAGGCAACTCCAGAGGTTCCCCGAGAACAACGTGCCATGTCTAGAGGAATACCAAGTTCCGCAGAGCAACACGAGGAATGCTCCGTGTACCACAAATTGCCTCGAGATGAGAGCTGATTCCCTGGCTTAGACTCAAGACGTATGCCAACTTTCCTCAAGCCCCTCAAGAGGAGGCTTCTCTCAGCAATTGGTATGAGGGAGGGACCCTGAGTTTGCTGCCTTAAGTGGCATATACACCGAGAAGCCCTGACTCGAAAGGAGGCCGGGTTTCTTTGCAGTGGCTTGAATACAGGCTCATCTTTGATCTCACAAGGTGAAGGAATGTCTGAATCCCCTGTGGATTCCCTAGAGGAAGCCATAGTTCCCCGAATCCTTTCGATAGAATGCCTCCATGCCTGTGACAACTCAAGAGGCACGCAGAGTTCACTGCTTCAAAAGGTGACGATGCCTGACTCCTCTTGAACATTGACAGGAATCCCAGTAGTCCTGTGGCTACTGCAATGGGCCCCTGGGAATCCAGCCTCACCTCAAGAAGCGTCCCTTTTGCCCTGCCAAGACACGAAGACATTCCTGAGGTGTCCCTCGTAACTCGACAGGAATCCTGCCATCGCTGAACAAACTCGAGTGTTGAAGGGCCATCCCCGGTGTAACTCGAGAATATACCCCAGGACACCGCCGCAACACGAGAAAGACCATGAGACTTACCCTCCAAGCGAGATGAGGCCCGATTCCCCTACACTGCATGCAGAGCAATTCCGTGATACCCATGAAACATGACAGGAGCCTCGACTTGCTTGATGGATCTCGAGAAAATCCGCAAGAACTCTGTCACAATTAGAGAGGGACCCTGAGGTCACACCAGCATGGCGAAGGAGCCCCGTTTACCCTAAATCAACTCGAGATGAGGCCCGATTCCCCTGCATTGACCCCAGAGCCATGCCCCGTTCCCATCAAACACGACCAGTGGCTTGACTTCCTTTAGGCAACTCCAGAGGTTCCCCGAGAACAACTTGCAAAGTCTAGAGGAATACCAAGTTCAGCAGAGCAACTCGAGGAATGCTCCGTGTACCCCAAAGTGCCTCGAGATCAGAGCTGATTCCCTGGTTAAGACTCAAAACGTATGCCAACTTTCCACAAGCCCCTCAAGTGGAGGCTTCTCTCAGCAATAGGTATGAGGGAGGGACCCTGAGTTTTCTGCCTCAAGTGGCATATACACCGCGAAGCCCTGACTCAAAAGGAGGCCGAGTTTCCTTGCAGTGGCTTGAATACAGGCTCACCTTTCATCTCACAAGGTGAAGGGATGTCTGCACCACCTGTGAAGTCCCTAGAGAAAGCCATAGGTCCCCGAATCCTTTCGACGATATGCCTCACATGCCCGTGACATCTCCAGAGGCACGCATAGCTCACTGCTTCAAAATGCGACGATGCCTGACTCCTCTTGAACATTGATTGAAATCCCAGGATCCCTGTGGCTATTGGAAAGTGTCCCTGGGTCTCCCGCCTCACCTCGAGAAGCGTCCTTTTGCCCTGCCAAGACTCGAAGAGATTACTGAGGTGTCCCCCGTAACTCGACTGGAGTCCTGACGTCGCAGAACAAACACGAATGTTGAAGGGCCATCCCCGCCGTAAGACGAGAATATAACCCTGGTCCCCGCCGCAACTCGAGAAAAACCATGAGACTTCCCCCTCCGAGCGAGATGAGGCCCGATTCCCCTGCACTGCTTTCAGAGCAATTCCGTGATCCCCATGAAACATGTCAGGAGCCTCTACTTGCTTGATGGATCTAGAGACAATCCGCAAGAACACTGTCACAAGTAGCGAGGGGCCCTGAGCTTACATCAGCATCGCGAAGGAGCTCCATGTACCCCAAATCAACTCGAGATGAGGCCCGATTCCCCTGAATTGACTCCAGAGCCATCCCCCATTCCCCATCAAACACGACCAGTGGCTTGACTTAATTTAGGCAACTCCAGAGGTTCCCAGAGAACAACGTGCCAAGTCTAGAGGAATACCAAGTTCAGTAGAGCAACTCGAGAGAGAGTGCTCCGTGTACCACCAAATGCCTCGAGATGAGTGCTGACTCAATGGCTGAGACTCAAGACGTATGCCAACTTTCCACAAGCCCCTCAAGAGGAGGCTTCTCTCAGCAATAGGTATGAAGGAGAGGACCCTGAGTTTGTTGCCTGAAGTGTTATATACACCGAGAAGACCTGACTCGAAAGGAGGACGGGTTTTTTGCACTGGCTTGAATACAGGCTCGTCTTTCAACTCACAAGGTGAAGGGATGTCTGCATCCCCTGTGGAGTCACGAGAGAAATCCCTAGGTCCTCGACTCCTTTCGACAGAATGCCTCACATGCCTCTGAAAACTCGAGAGGCATGCAGAGCTCACTGCTTCAAAAGGTGACGGTGCCTGACTCCTCTTGAACATTGACAGGAATCCCAGTATCCCTGTGGCTACTGGAATGGGCCCCTGTGTCTCCCGCCTCACCTCGAGAAGCGTCCCTTTTTTTGCCCTGCCAAGCCTCGAAGATATTCCTGAGGTGTGTCCCTCATAACTCGACAGGAGTCCTGACGTCGCTGAACAAACTCGAGTGTTGAAGGTCCATCCCCGCCGTAACTCGAGAATATACCGCAGTTCCCCGCCACAACTCGAGAAAAACCATGAGACTTCCCCCTCCAAGCATGATGAGGCCCGATTCCCCTGCACTGCATGCAGAGCAATTCCGTGATCCCCATGAAACAGGTCAGGAGCCTCGACTTGCTTGATAGATCTCGAGACAATCCACAAGAACACTGTCACAAGTAGAGAGGGACACTGAGGTCATGCCAGCATCGCGAAGGAGCCCCATGTACCTCAAATCATCTCGTGATGAGGCTTGATTCCCCTGCATTGACTCCAGAGCCATCCCCCATTCCCCATCAAACACGACCAGTGGTTTGACTTCCTTTAGGCAACTCCAGAGTTTCCCCGAGAAAAACGTGCCAAGTCTAGAGGAATACCAAGTTCAGCAGAGCAACTTGAGGAATGCTCCGTGTACCACAAATTGCCTCCTCGAGAGAGAGCTGATTCCCTGTCTTAGACTCACGACATATGCCAATTTTTCACAAGCCCCTCAAGTGGAGGATTCTCTCAACAATAGATATGAAGTAGGGACCCTGAGTTTTCTGCCTCAAGTGGCATATACACCGAGAAGCCCTGACTCGAAAGGAGGACGGGTTTCCTTGCACTGGCTTGAATACAGGCTCGTCTTTCACCTCACAAGGTGAAGGGATGTCTACATCCCCTGTGGTGTCCCGAGAGAAAGCCCTAGGTCCCCGATTCCTTTCGACGGAATGCCTCACATGCCTCTTACACGTCGAGAAGCAGCAGAGCTCACTGCTTCTAAAGGTGACGATTCCTGACTCCTCTTGAACATTGACTGGAATCCCAGTATCACTGTGGCTACTGGAAAGGGCCCCTGGGTCTCCCACCTCACCTTGAAAAGCGTCGCTTTTGCCCTGCCAATCCTCGAAGATATTCCTGAGGTGTCGCTCATAACTCGTCAGGAGTCCTGACGTTGCTGAACAAATACGAGGGTTTTGAAGGGCCATCCCCGCCGTAACTCGAGAATGTACCCCAAGTCCAAGCCGCAGCTCGAGAATAAGCATGAGACTTCCCCCTCCAAGCGAGATGAGGCCGGATTCCCCTGCACTGCATGCAGAGCAATTCCGTGAGCCCCATGAAACATGTCAGGAGCCTCGACTTGCTTGATGAACCTCGTGAAAATCTGCAAGGACACTATCAAAAGTAGAGAGGGACCCTGAGGTCACATCAACATCGCGAAGGAGCTCCATGTACCCCAAATCAATTCGAGATGAGGCCCGCTTCCGCTGCATTGACTCCAGAGACATCCCCCGTTCCCCATCAAACAAGACCAGTGGTTGACTCCCTTTAGGCAACTCCAGAGGTTCCCTGAGAACAACGTGCCAAGTCTAGAGAAATACCAAGTTCAGCATAGCAACCTGAGGAAAGCTCCATGTACCCCAAATTGCTTCGAGATGAGAGCTGATTCCCTGGCTTAGACTTAAGACGCAGGCCAACTTTCAACAGGCCCCTCAAGAGGAGGCTTCTCTCAGGTGTAGGTATGAGGGAGGGACCCTCAGTTTGCTGCCTCAAGTGGCAGATACACCGAGAATCCCTGACTCGAAAGGAGGCCGGGTTTCCTTGCAGTGGCTTGAATACAGGCACATCTTTCATCTCACAAGGTGAACGAATGTCTGCATCCCCTGTGGAGTCCCTAGAGAAAGCCCTAGGTCCCCGACTCCTTTCGACGGAATGCCTCACATGCATCTGACACCTCGAGAGTCACGTAGAGCTCACTGCTTCAAAAGGTGACGGTGCCTGACTCCTCTTGAACATTGACAGGAATCCCAGTATCCCTGTGGCTACTGGAAAGGGCCCCCGGGTCTCCCACCTCACCGCAAAAAAAATCTCTTTTGACCTGAAAAGCCTCGAAGAGATTCCTGAGGTGTCCTTCGTAACTCGACAGGAATTCTGACGTCGCTGAACAAACACGAGGTTTGAAGGGCCATCCTCGCCGTAACTCGAGAATGTTCCCCAGGTCCCCACCGTAACTCGAGAAAAACCATGAGACTTCCCCCTCCAAGCGAGATGAGGCCCGATTCCCCTGCACTACATTCAGAGCAATTCCGTGAGCCCCATGAAACATGTCAGGAGCCTCGACTTGCTTGATGAATCTCGAGACAATCTGCAAGAACTCTATCACAAGTAGAGAGGGAAACTGAGGTCACACCAGCATGGCGAAGGAGCTCCATGGACCCCAAATCAACTCGAGATGAGGCCCGCTTCCCCTGCATTGACTTCAGAGCCATCCCCCGTTCCCCATCAAACAGGACCTGTAGCTTGACTCCCTTTAGGTAACTCCAGAGGTTCCCCGAGAACAACGTGCCAAGTCTAGAGGAATACCAAGTTCAGCAGAGCAACTCGAGGAATGCTCCATGTACCCCAAATTGCCTCGAGATGAGAGCTGATTCCCTGGCTTAGACTCAAAACGTATGCCAACTTTACACAAGCCCCTCACGAGGATGGCTTCTCTCAGCAATAGATATGAGGGAGGGAGCCTGAGTTTGCTGCCTCAAGTGGCATATACACCGAGAAGCCCTGACTCGAGAGGAGGCCGGGTTTCCTTGCAGTGGCTTGAATACAGGCTCACCTTTCATCGCACAAGGTGAAGGGATGTCGGAATCCCGTGTGGAATCCCTAGAGAAAGCCTTAGGTCCCCGACTCCTTTCGACGG
The DNA here is from genome assembly GCA_020976825.1 of Odocoileus hemionus. NCBI lineage: Eukaryota > Metazoa > Chordata > Mammalia > Artiodactyla > Cervidae > Odocoileus > Odocoileus hemionus. The sequence continues at coordinate 2,754 of JAJLRB010001523.1, read as the reverse complement.
AATGCCTCACATGCTTCTGACACGTCGAGAGTCACGCAGAGCTCACTGATTCAAAAGGAGACGATGTCTGAGTCCTCTTGAACATTGACAGGAATCCCAGTATTACTGTGGCTAATGGAAAGGGCACCTGGGTTTCCCGCCTTAACTCCAGAAGCTTCCCTTTTGCCCTGCCAAGACTCGAAGCGATTCCTGAGGTATCCCTCGTAACTCGATAAGAGTCCTGATGTCGCTGAACAAACACGAGTGTTAAGGGCCATCCCCGCCGTAACTCGAGAATATACCGCAGGTACCCGCCGCAACTCGAGAAAAACCATGAGACTTCCCCCTCCAAGCGAGATGAGGCCCGATTCCCCTGCACTGTTTGCAGAGCAATTCCGTGATCCCCATGATACATGTCAGGAGCCTCGACTTGCTTGATGTATCTAGAGAGAATCCGCAAGAACACTTTCATAAGTAGCGAGGGACCCTGAGGTAACATCAGCATGGCGAAGGAGATCCATGTACCCAAATTAAATCTAGATGAGGCCCGTTTCACCTGCATTGACTCCAGAGCCATCCCTCGTTCCCCATCAAACACAACCAGTGGCTTGACTTCATTTAGGCAACTCCAGAGGTTCCCCGAGAACAACGTGCCATGTCTAGAGGAATACCAAGTTCCGCAGAGCAACACGAGGAATGCTCCGTGTACCACAAATTGCCTCGAGATGAGAGCTGATTCCCTGGCTTAGACTCAAGACGTATGCCAACACTTTCCTCAAGCCCCTCAAGAGGAGGCTTCTCTCAGCAATTGGTATGAGGGAGGGACCCTGAGTTTGCTGCCTTAAGTGGCATATACACCGAGAAGCCCTGACTCGAAAGGAGGCCGGGTTTCTTTGCAGTGGCTTGAATACAGGCTCATCTTTGATCTCACAAGGTGAAGGAATGTCTGAATCCCCTGTGGATTCCCTAGAGGAAGCCATAGTTCCCCGAATCCTTTCGATAGAATGCCTCCATGCCTGTGACAACTCAAGAGGCACGCAGAGTTCACTGCTTCAAAAGGTGACGATGCCTGACTCCTCTTGAACATTGACAGGAATCCCAGTAGTCCTGTGGCTACTGCAATGGGCCCCTGGGAATCCAGCCTCACCTCAAGAAGCGTCCCTTTTGCCCTGCCAAGACACGAAGACATTCCTGAGGTGTCCCTCGTAACTCGACAGGAATCCTGCCATCGCTGAACAAACTCGAGTGTTGAAGGGCCATCCCCGGTGTAACTCGAGAATATACCCCAGGACACCGCCGCAACACGAGAAAACCATGAGACTTACCCTCCAAGCGAGATGAGGCCCGATTCCCCTACACTGCATGCAGAGCAATTCCGTGATACCCCATGAAACATGACAGGAGCCTCGACTTGCTTGATGGATCTCGAGAAAATCCGCAAGAACTCTGTCACAATTAGAGAGGGACCCTGAGGTCACACCAGCATGGCGAAGGAGCCCCGTTTACCCTAAATCAACTCGAGATGAGGCCCGATTCCCCTGCATTGACCCCAGAGCCATGCCCCGTTCCCATCAAACACGACCAGTGGCTTGACTTCCTTTAGGCAACTCCAGAGGTTCCCCGAGAACAACTTGCAAAGTCTAGAGGAATACCAAGTTCAGCAGAGCAACTCGAGGAATGCTCCGTGTACCCCAAAGTGCCTCGAGATCAGAGCTGATTCCCTGGTTAAGACTCAAAACGTATGCCAACTTTCCACAAGCCCCCCCAAGTGGAGGCTTCTCTCAGCAATAGGTATGAGGGAGGGACCCTGAGTTTTCTGCCTCAAGTGGCATATACACCGCGAAGCCCTGACTCAAAAGGAGGCCGAGTTTCCTTGCAGTGGCTTGAATACAGGCTCACCTTTCATCTCACAAGGTGAAGGGATGTCTGCACCACCTGTGAAGTCCCTAGAGAAAGCCATAGGTCCCCGAATCCTTTCGACGATATGCCTCACATGCCCGTGACATCTCCAGAGGCACGCATAGCTCACTGCTTCAAAAATGCGACGATGCCTGACTCCTCTTGAACATTGATTGAAATCCCAGGATCCCTGTGGCTATTGGAAAGTGTCCCTGGGTCTCCCGCCTCACCTCGAGAAGCGTCCTTTTGCCCTGCCAAGACTCGAAGAGATTACTGAGGTGTCCCCCGTAACTCGACTGGAGTCCTGACGTCGCAGAACAAACACGAATGTTGAAGGGCCATCCCCGCCGTAAGACGAGAATATATAACCCTGGCCCCCGCCGCAACTCGAGAAAAACCATGAGACTTCCCCCCCTCCGAGCGAGATGAGGCCCGATTCCCCTGCACTGCTTTCAGAGCAATTCCGTGATCCCCATGAAACATGTCAGGAGCCTCTTGCTTGCTTGATGGATCTAGAGACAATCCGCAAGAACACTGTCACAAGTAGCGAGAGGGGACCCTGAGCTTACATCAGCATCGCGAAGGAGCTCCATGTACCCCAAATCAACTCGAGATGAGGCCCGATTCCCCTGAATTGACTCCAGAGCCATCCCCCATTCCCCATCAAACACGACCAGTGGCTTGACTTAATTTAGGCAACTCCAGAGGTTCCCAGAGAACAACGTGCCAAGTCTAGAGGAATACCAAGTTCAGTAGAGCAACTCGAGGAATGCTCCGTGTACCACCAAATGCCTCGAGATGAGTGCTGATTCAATGGCTTAGACTCAAGACGTATGCCAACTTTCCACAAGCCCCTCAAGAGGAGGCTTCTCTCAG
>JAJLRB010001522.1:0-27596 GCA_020976825.1 Odocoileus hemionus | reverse complement strand
CTCAATGGGCATATACACCGAGAAGCCCTGACTCGAAAGGAGGCCGGGTTTCCTTGCAGTGGCTTGAATACAGGCTCATCTTTCATCTCACAAGATGAAGGGATGTCTGCATCCCCTTTGGAGTCCCTAGAGAAAGCCCTAGGTCCCCGACTCCTTTCGAAGGAATGCCTCACATGCCTCTGAAACCTCGAGAGGCACGCAGAGCTCACTGCTTCAAAAGGTGACGGTGCCTGACTCCTCTTGAACATTGACAGGAATCCCAGTATCCCTGTGGCTACTGGAAAGGGCCCCTGGGTCTCCCGCCTCACATCGAGAAGCGTCCCTTTTGCCCTGCCAAGCCTCGAAGAGATTCCTGAGGTGTCCCTCGTAACTCGACAGGAGTCCTGAAGTCGCTGAACAAACACGAGTTATGAAGGGCCATCCCCGCCGTAACTCGAGAATGTACCCCAGGTCCCCGTTGCAACTCGAGAAAAACCATGAGACTTCCACCTCCAAGCGAGATGAGGCCCGATTCCCCTGCACTGCATGCAGAGCAATTCCGTGAGCCCCATGAAACATGTCAGGAGCGTCGACTTGCTTGATGGATCTCGAGACAATCCGCAAGGACACTGTCACAAGTAGAGAGGGACTCTGAGGTCACACCAGCATCACGAAGGAGCTCCATGTACCCCAAATCAACTCGAGATGAGGCCCGCTTCCCCTGCATTGACTCCAGAGCCATCCCCCATTCCCCATCAAACACGACCAGTGGCTTGACTCCCTTTAGGCAACTCCAGAGGTTCCCCGACTACAACGGGCCAAGTCTAGAGGAATACCAAGTTCAGCAGAGCAACTCGAGGAATGCCCCATGTACCCCAAATTTCCTCGAGATGAGAGCTGATTCCCTGGCTTAGACTCAAGACGTAGGCCAACTTTTCACAAGCCCCTCAAGAGGAGGCTTCTCTCAGCAATAGGTATGAGGGAGGGACCCTGAGTTTGCTGCCTCAAGTGGCATATACACCGAGAAGCCCTGACTCGAAAGGAGGCCGGTTTTCCTTGCAGTGGCTTGAATACAGGCTCATCTTTCATCTCACAAGGTGAAGGGATGTCTGCATCCCCTGTGGAGTCCCTAGAGAAAGCCCTAGGTCCCCGACTCCTTTCGACGGAATGCCTCACATGCCTCTGACACCTCGAGAGGCACACAGAGCTCACTGCTTCAAAAGGTGACGGTTCCTGACTCCTCTTGAACATTGACAGGAATCCCAGTATACCTGTGGCTACTGGAAAGGGCCCCTGGGTCTCCCGCCTCACCTCGAGAAGCGTCCCTTTTGCCCTGCCAAGCCTCGAAGAGATTCCTGAGGTGTCCCTCGTAACTCGACAGGAGTCCTGACATCGCTGAACAAACAAGAGGTTGAAGGGCCATCCCCGCCGTAACTCGAGAATGTACCCCAGGTCCCCGCCGCAACTCGAGAAAAACCATGAGACTTCCCCATCCAAGCGAGATGAGGCCCGATTCCCCTGCACTGCATGCAGAGCAATTCCGTGAGCCCCATGAAACATGTCAGGAGCCTCGACTTGCTTGATGGATCTCGAGACAATCCGCAAAAACACTGTCACAAGTAGAGAGGGACACTGAGGTCACACCAGCATCGCGAAGGAGCTCCATGTACCCCAAATCAACTCGAGATGAGGCCCGCTTCCCCTGCATTGACTCCAGAGCCATCCCCGTTCCCATCAAACGACCAGAGGCTTGACTCCCTTTAGGCAACTCCAGAGGTTCCCCGAGAACAACGTGCCAAGTCTAGAGGAATACAAGTTCAGCAGAGCAACTCGAGGAATGCTCCGTGTACCCCAAATTGCCTCGAGATGAGAGCTGATTCCCTGGCTTAGACTCAAGACGTAGGCCAACTTTCCACAAGCCCCTCAAGAGGAGGCTTCTCTCAGCAATAGGTATGAGGGAGGGACCCTGAATTTGCTGCCTCAAGTGGCATATACACCGAGAAGCCCTGACTCGAAAGGAGGCCGGGTTTCCTTGCAGTGGCTTGAATACAGGCTCATCTTTCATCTCACAAGGTTAAGGGATCTGCATCCCCTTTGGAGTCCCTAGAGAAAGCCCTAGGTCCCCGACTCCTTTCGACGGAATGCCTCACATGCCTCTGACACCTCGAGAGGCACGCAGAGCTCACTGCTTCAAAAAGTGACGGTGCCTGACTCCTCTTGAACATTGACAGGAATCCCAGTATCCCTGTGGCTACTGGAAAGGGCCCCTGGTCTCCCGCCTCAACTCGAGAAGCGTCCCTTTTGCCCTGCCAAGCCTCGAAGAGATTCCTGAGGTGTCCCTCGTAACTCGACAGGAGTCCTGACTTCGTTGAACAAACACGAGGGTTGAAGGGCCATCCACCCCGTAACTCGAGAATGTACCCCAGGTCCCCGCCGCAACTCGAGAAAAACCATGAGACTTCCCCCTCCAAGCGAGATGAGGCCCGATTCCCCTGCACTGCATGCAGAGCAATTCCGTGAGCCCCCTGAAACCTGTCAGGAGCCTCGACTTGCTTGATGGATCTCGAGACAATCCGCAAGAACACTGTCACAAGTAGAGAGGGACCCTGAGGTCACACCAGCATCGCGAAGGAGCTCCATGTACCCCAAATCAAATCGAGATGAGGCCCGCTTCCCCTGCATTGACTCCAGAGCCATCCCCCGTTCCCCATCAAACACGACCTGAGGCTTGACTCCCTTTAGGCAACTCCAGAGGTTCCCCGAGAACAACGTGCCAAGTCTAGAGGAATACCAAGTTCAGCAGAGCAACTCGAGGAATGCTCCGTGTACCCCAAATTGCCTCGAGATGAGAGCTGATTCCCTGGCTTAGACTCAAGACGTAGGCCAACTTTCCACAAGCCCCTCAAGAGGAGGCTTCTCTCAGCAATAGGTATGAGGGAGGGACCCTGAGATTGCTGCCTCAAGGGCATATACACCGAGAAGCCCTGACTCGAAAGGAGGCCGGGTTTCCTGCAGTGGCTTGAATACAGGCTCATCTTTCATCTCACAAGGTGAAGGGATGTCTGCACATCCCCTGTGGAGTCCCTAGAGAAAGCCCTAGGTCCCCGACTCCTTTCGACGGAATGCCTCACATGCCTCTGACACCTCGAGAGGCACGCAGAGCTCACTGCTTCAAAATGTGACGGAGCCTGACTCCTCTTGAACATTGACAGGAATCCCAGTATCCCTGTGGCTACTGGAAAGGGCCCTGGGTCTCCCGAGCTCACTCGAGAAGCGTCCATTTTGCCCTGCCAAGCCTCGAAGAGATTCCTGAGGTGTCCCTCGTAACTCGACAGGAATCCTGACTTCGTTGAACAAACACGAGGTTTGAAGGGCCATCCCCGCCGTAACTCGAGAATGTACCCCAGGTCCCCGCCGCAACTCGAGAAAAACCATGAGACTTCCCCCTCCAAGCGAGATGAGGCCCGATTCCCCTGCACTGCATGCAGAGCAATTCCGTGAGCCCCATGAAACATGTCAGGAGCCTCGACTTGCTTGATGGATCTCGAGACAATCCGCAAGAACACTGTCACAAGTAGAGAGGGACCCTGAGGTCACACCAGCATCGCGAAGGAGCTCCATGTACCCCAAATCAACTCGAGATGAGGCCCGCTTCCCCTGCATTGACTCCAGAGCCATCCCCCGTTCCCCAACAAACACGACCAGTGGCTTGACTCCCTTTAGTCAACTCCAGAGGTTCCCCGAGAACAACGTGACAAGTCTAGAGGAATACCAAGTTCAGCAGAGCAACTCGAGGAAAGCTCTGTGTACCCAAATTGCCTCGAGATGAGAGCTGATTCCCTGCTTAGACTCAAGACCTAGGCCAACTTTCCACAAGCCCCTCAAGAGGAGGCTTCTCTCAGCAATAGGTATGAGGGAGGGACCCTGAGTTTGCTGCCTCAAGTGGCATATACACCGAGAAGCCATGACTTAAAAGGAGGCCGGGTTTCCTGGCAGTGGCTTGAATACAGGCTCATCTTTCATCTCACAAGGTGAAGGGATTTCTGCATCCCCTGTGGAGTCCCTAGAGAAAGCCCTAGGTCCCCGACTCCTTTCGGCGAAATGCCTCACATGCCTCTGACAACTCGAGAGGCACGCAGAGCTCACTGCTTCAAAAGGTGACGGTGCCTGACTCCTCTTGAACATTGACAGGAATCCCAGTATCACTGTGGCTACTGGAAAGGTCCCCTGGGTCTCCCGTCTCACTCGAGAAGCGTCCCTTTGCCCTGCCAAGCCTAGAAGAGATTCCTGATTTATCCCTCGTAACTCGACAGGAGTCCTGAAATCGTAACAAACACGAGGGGGTGAAGGGCCATCCCCGCCGTAACTCGATAATGTGCCCCATGTCCCCGCCGCAACTCGAGAAAAACCATGAGAATTCCCTATCCAAGCAAAATGAGGCCCGATTCCCCTGCACTGCATGCAGAGCAATTCCGTGATCCCCATGAAACATGACAGGAGCCTCGACTTGCTTGATGGATCTCGAGACAATCTGCAAGAACACTGTCACAAGTACAGAGGGACCCTGAGATCACACCAACATCGGGAAGGAGCTCCATGTATCCCAAATCAACTGGAGATGAGGCCCGTTTCCCCTGCATTGACTCTAGAGCCATCCCCCATTCCCCATCAAACACGACCAGTGGCTTGACTCCCTTTAGGCAACTCCAGAGGTTCCCCGAGCACAACGTGACAAGTCTAGAGGAATACCAAGTTCAGAAGAGCAACTCGAGGAATGCTCCGGTACCCCAAATTGCCTCGAGATGAGAGCTGATTCCCTGGTTTAGACTCAGGACGTAGGCCAAATTTCCACAAGCCCCTCAAGGGGAGGCTTCTCTCAGCAATAGGTATGAGGGAGGGACTCTGAGTTTACTGCCTCAATTGGCATATACACCGAGGCCCTGACTCAAAAAGAGGCCGGGTTTCCTTGCAGTGGCTTGAATACAGGCTCATCTTTCATCTTACAAGGTGAAGGGATGTCTGCATCCCCTGTGAAGTCCCTAGAGAAAGCCCTAGGTCCCCGACTCCTTTCGACGAAATGCCTCACATGACTCTGACACCTCGAGAGTCACGCAGAGCTCACTGCTTCAAAAGGTGAAGGTGCCTGACTCCTCTTGAACATTGACAGGAATCCCAGTATCAATGTGGTTACTGGAAAGGGCCCCTGGGTCTCCCGCCTCACCTTGAGAAGCGTTCCTTTTGCCCTGTCAAGCCTCGAAGAGATTCCTGAGGTTCCCTCTTAACTCGACAGGAGTCCTGACGTCGCTGAACAAACACGAGGGTTAGAAGGGCCATCCCCGCCGTAACTCGAGAATGTACCCCACGTCCCCACCGCAACTCTAGAAAAACCATGAGACTTCCCCCTCCAAGCGAGATGAGGCCCGATTCCCCTGCACTGCATGCAGAGCAATTCCGTGAGCCCCATGAAACATGTCAGGAGTATTCTTGCTTGATGGATCTCGAAAATATCCGCAAGAAAACTGTCACAAGTAGAGAGAGACCAGGAGGTCACATCAGCATCGCAGCAGTCTCCATGTACCCAAAATCAACTCGAGATGAGGCCCACTTCCTCTTCATTGACTCCAGAGCCATCCCCCGTTCCCCATCAAACATGACCAGTGCCTTGACTACAATTATGCAACTCCAGAATTTCCCCGAGAACAACGTGCCAATTCCAGAGGAATACCAAGTTCAGCAGAGCAACTGGAGGAATGCTTGGTGTACCAAAAATTGCCTCGAGATGAGAGCTGATTCCCTGGTTTAGACTTAAGACGTAGGCCAACTTTTCACAAGCCCCTCAAGAGGAGGCTTCTCTCAGCAATAGGTATGAGGGAGGGACCCTGAGTTTGTTGCCTCAAGTGGCATATATACCGAGAAGCCTGACTCGAAAGGAGGCTGGGTTTCCTTGCAGTGGCTTGAATAGAGGTTCATCTTTCATCTCACAAGGTGAAGGGATGTCTGCATCCGCTGTGGAGTCCCTAGAGAAAGCTCTAGGTCCCCGACTCCTTTCGACGGAATGGAAAGTCTCACATGCGTCTGACAGTTCGAGAGGCACGCAGAGCTCACTGCTTCAAAAGCTGACGGTGCCTGACTACTCTTGAACATTGACAGGAATCCCCGTATCCCTGTGGCTACTGGAAAGGGCCCCTGGGTCTCCCGCTCACCTCGAGAAGCGTCCCTTTTGCTCTGTCAAGCCTCGAAGAGATTCCTGAGGTGTCCCTCGTAACTCGACAGGAGTCCTGACGTCGCTGAACAAACAAGAGGTTTGAAGGGCCATCCCCGCCGTAACTCGAGAATGTACCCCAGGTCCCCACCGCAACTCGAGAAAAACAATGAGACTTCCCCCTTCAAGCGAGATGAGGCCCGATTCCCCTGCACTGCATGCAGAGGAATTCCGTGAGCCCAATGAAACATGTCAGGAGCCTCGACTTGCTTGATGGATCTAGAGACAATACGCAAGAACACTGTCACAAGTAGAGAGGGACCCTGAGGTCACACCAGCATCGCAAAGTAGCTCCATGTACCCCAAATCAACTGGAGATGAGGCCCGCTTCCCCTGCATTGACTCCAGAGCCATCCCCCGTTCCCAATCAAACAAGACCAGTGGCTTGACTCCCTTTAGGAAACTCCAGAGGTTCCCCGAAAAAAACGTGCCAAGTCTAGAGGAATACCAAGTTCAGCAGAGCAACTCGAGGAAATGCTCCGTGTACCCCAAATTGCCTCGAGATGGGAGCTGATTCAATGGTTTAGACTTAAGACCTATGCCAACTTTCCACAAGCCCCTCAAGAGGAGGCTTCTCTCACGAATAGGTATGAGGGAGGGACCCTGAGTTTTTTTGCTGCCTCATATGTTATATACACACGAGAAGCCCTGACTTGAAAGGAGGCTGGGATTCCTTGCAGTGGCTTGAATACAGGCTCATCTTTCATCTCACAAGGGGAAGGGATGTCTGAATCCCCTGTGGAGTCCTTATAGAAAGATCTATGTCCCCGACTCCTTTCGACGGAATGCCTCACATGCCTCTGACAACTCGAGAGGGACGCAGACTCACTGCTTCCAGAGGTGACGGTGCCTGACTCCTCTTGAACATTGTCAGGAATCCCAGTATCACTGTGGCTACTGGAAAGGGGTCCTGGTCTCCCGCTTCACCTCCAGAAGTGTTCCTTTTGGACTGCCAAGCCTCGAAGAAATTCCTGAGGTGTCCAGCATTACTTGACAGGAGTCCAGACGTCGATGAACAAAGACGAGTGTTGAAGGGCCATTCCCATCGTAACTCGAGAATATACCCCAGGTCCCGCCGCCGCAACTTGAGGAAAACCATGAGACTTCCCCCTTCACGCGAGATGAGGCCCTATTCCCCTGCACTGCATGCCGAGCAATACCGTGATCACCATGAAACTTATAAGGAGCCTCGACTTGCTTGATGGATCTCGAGACAGTCCGCAAGAACACTGTCACAAGTAGAGAGGGACCCTGAGGTCACACCAGCATCGCGAAGGAGCTCGCCATGTAACCCAAATAAACTCGAGATGAGGCCCGATTCCCCTGCATTGACTCCAGAGTAATCCCCTGTTCCCCATCAAACACGACCAGTGGCTTGACTCCCTTTAGGCAACTCCATATGTTTCCCGAGATCAACGTGCCAAGTCTAGAGGAATACGAAGTTCAGCAGGGCAACTCGAGGAATGCTCCATGAACCACAAATTGCCTCGAGATGAGAGGTGATTCCCTGGGTTAGACTCAAGACGTATTCCAACTTTCCACAAGCCCCTCAAGAGGAGGCTTCTCTTACCAATAGGAATGAGGGAGGGACCCTGAATTTGTTGCCTCAATTGTTATATACACTGAGAAGCCCTGACTCGACAGGAGGCCGGGTTTCCTTGCAGTGGCTGAATACAGGCTCACCTTTCATCTCACAACGTGCAGGGATGTCTGAATCCCCTGTGGAATCCCTAGAGAAAGCCCTAGGTCCCCGACTCATTTCGACGGAATGCCTCACATGACTCTGACATCTGGAGAGGCACGCAGAGCTCACTGCTTCAAAAGGTAAATATGATATGCGGACCTGACTCCTCTTGAACATTGACAGGAATCCCAGGTTCCCTGTGGCTTTTGGAAAGGGCCACTGGGTCTCGAGCCTCACCTCGAGACGCATCCCATTTTGCCCTGCCAAGCCTCAAAGAGATTCCTGAGGTGTCCACGGTAACTCGACAGGAGTCCTGACATCGCAGGACAAACACGAGTTTTGAAGGCCCGTCCTCCCCGCCGTAACTCGAGAATGTATCCCCGGTCCCCGCCGGAACTCGAGAAAAACCATGAGACTTCCCCCTTCAAGCGAGATGAGGCCCGATTCCCCTGCACTGCATGCAGAGCAATTCCGTGATCCCCATGACACATGTCAGAAAACTCGACTTGCTTGATGGATCTCGAGTCAATCCGCAAGAACACTGTCACAAGTAGAGAGGGACACTGAGGTCACACCAGCATCGCGAAGGAGCGCCATGTACCCCAAATCAACTCGAGATGAGCCCCAATTCCCATGAATTGACTCCAGAGCCATCCCCCGTTCCCCATCAAACACGACCTGTGGCTTGACTTCCTTTAGGCAACTCCAGAGGTGCCCCGAGAACAACGTGCCAAGTCTAGAGGAATACCAAGTTCAGCAGAGCAACTCGAGGAATGCTCCGTGCACCCCAAATTGCCTCGAGATGAGAGCTGATTCCCTGGCTTAGACTCAAGACGTATGCCAACTTCCACAAGCACCCAAAGAGGAGGCTTCTCTCAGCAATAGGTATGAGGGAGGGACCCTGAGTTTGCTGCCTCAAGTGGCATATACACCTAGAAGCCCTGACTCGAAAGGAGGCTGGGTTTCCTTGCAGTGGCATGAATACAGGCTGATCTTTCATCTCACAAGGTGAAGGAATGTCTGATTCCCCTGTGCAGTCCCTAGAGGAATCCCTAGGTCCCCGACTCCTTTCGACAGAATGCCTCACATGCCTCTGACCACTCGAAAGGCACGCAGAGCTCACTGCTTCAAAAGGTGACGATGCCTGACTCCTCTTGAACATTGACAGGAATCCCAGTATCCCTGTGGCTACTGCAATGGGGCCCTGGGTCTCCAGCCTCACCTCAAGAAGCGTCCCTTTTGCCCTGCCAAGCCTCGAAGAGATTCCTGAGGTGTCCCTCATAACTCGACAGGAATCCTGCCGTCGCTGAACAAACTCGAGGTGTTGAAGGGCCATCCCCGCCGTAACTCGAGAATATACCCCAGGACACCACCACAATTCGAGAAAAAACATGAGACTTACCCTCCAAGCGAGATGAGGCCCGATTCCCCTGCACTGCATGCAGAGCAATTCCGTGAGCCCCTGAAACATGACAGGAGCCTCGAATTGCTTGATGTATCTCGAGACAATCCACAAGAACTCTGTCACAATTAGAGTGGGACCCTGAGGTCACACCAGCATGGTGAAGGAGCCCCTTGTACCCCAAATCAATTCGAGATGAGGCCCGATTCCCCTGCATTGACTCCAGAGCCATCCCCCGTTCCCATCAAACACGACCAGTGGCTTGACTTTCTTTAGGCAACAACCAGAGGTGCCCCGAGAACAAGGTGTAGTCAGAGTAATACCAAGTTCAACAGAGCAACTCGAGAAATGCTCCGTGTACCCCAAATTGCCTCGAGATGAGAGCTGATTCCCCGGTTAAGACTCAAGACGTATGCCAACTTTCCACAAGCCCCGCAAGAGAAAGCTTCTCTCAGCAATAGTTATGAGTGAGGGACCCTGAGTTTGTGGCCTCAAGTGGCATATACACCGAGAAGCCCTGACTCAAAAGGAGGCGGAGCTTCCTTGCACTGGCTTGAACACAGGCTTACCTTTCATCTCACAAAGTGAAGGGATGCCTGAATCCCCTGTGGAATCCCTAGAGAAAGCCATGGTTCCCCGAAACCTTTCGACGAAATGCCTCACATGCCTGTGACATCTCCAGAGGCACGCATAGCTCACTGTTTCAATAGGTGACGATGCCTGACTCCTCTTGAACATTGACTGAAATCCCAGGATCCCTGTGGCTATTTGAAAGGGTCCCTGTGTCTCCCGCCTCACCTCGAGAAGCGTCCCTTTTGCCTTTCCAAGCCTCGAAGAGATTCCTGAGGTGTCCCCCGTAACTCGACTGGAGTCCTGACGTCGCTGAACAAACAGCAGTGTTGAAGGCCATCCCCGCCGTAACTCCAGAATATAACCCTGATCTCCGCCGCAACTCGAGAAAAACCATGAAATTTCCCCCTCCAAGCGAGATGAGGCCCGATTCCCCTGCACTGCTTGCAGAGTAATTCCTTGATAACCATGAAACATGTCAGGAGTCTCGACTTGCTTGATGTATCTAGAGACAATCTGCAAGATCACTGTCACAAGTAGCGAGGGACTCTGAGATTACATCACCATCGTGAAGGAGCCCCATGTACCCCAAATCAACTCGAGATGAGGCCCACTTCCACTGCATTGACACCAGAGCCATCCCCCTTTCCCCTTCATACGCGACCAGTGCCTTGACTATCTTTAGGCAACTCCAGAAGTTCCCCGAGAACAACGGGCCAAGTCTAGAGGAATACCAAGTTCAGCAGAGCAACTTGAGGAATGCTCCGTATACCAGAAATTGCCTCGAGAATAGAGCTGATTCCCTGGCTTAGATTCAAATCGTACGCCAATTTTCCAAAAGCCCCTGAACAGGAGGCTTCTCTCAGCAATAGGAATGAGGGAGGGACCCTGAGTTTGCTGCCCCAATTTGCATATACACCGAGAAGCCCTGACTCGGAAGGAGGCCGGGTTTCCTTGCAGTGGCTTTAATGCAGGCTCACCTTTCATCTCACAAGGTGAAGGGATGTCTGAATCCCTTGTGGAGTCCCTAGAGAAAGCCCAAGGTCCCCGACTCCTTTCGACGGAATGCCTCACATGCCTCTGACACCTCGAGAGGCACGGAGAGCTCACTGCTTCAAAAGTTGACGAGGCCTGACTCCTAGTGAATATTGACAGGAATCCCAGTATCTCTGTGGCTACTGGAAAGGGCCACTGAGTCTCCCGCCTCACTTCGAGAAGCATCCCATTTGCCCTGAAATGCCTCGAAGAGATTCCTGTCGTATCCCTCGTAACTCGACAGGAGTCCTGACGTCGCTGAGCAAACAAGAGTGTTGAAGGGCCATCCCCACGGTAACTCGAGAATATACACCTCATCCCCACTGCAACTCGAGAAAAGCCATGAGACTTCCCCCTCCAAGTGAGATGAGACCTGTTCCCCTGATCTGCTTGCAGAGCAATTCCGTGATCCCCATGAAACATGTCAGGAGCCTCGACTTGCTTGATGTATCTAGAGACAATTAACAAGAACACTGTCACATGTAGAGAAGGAACCTGAGGTCACAACAGAATCGTGAAGGATCCCGAACTACCCCTAATCAACTCGAGATGAGGCCCGATTTTCCTGCATTGACTCCACAGCCATCATACGCGACCAGTGGCTTGACTATCTTTAGGCAACTCCAGAAGTTCCCCGAGAACAACGGGCCAAGTCTAGAGGAATACCAAGTTCAGCAGAGCAACTCGAGGAATGCTCCGTGTACCCCAAATTGCCTCGAGATGAGAGCTGATTCCCTGGCTTAGACTCAAGACATAGGCCAACTTTCCACAAGCCCCTCAAGAGGAGGCTTCTCTCAGCAATAGGTATGAGGGAGGGACCCTGAGTATGCTGCCTCATGTGGCTTATGCACCGAGAAGCCCTGATTCTAAAGGAGGCCGAATTTCCTTGCAGTGGCTTGAAAACAGGCTCATCTTTCATCTCACAAGTTGAAGGGATATCTGCATCCCCTGTGGAGTCCCTGCAGAAAGCCCTAGGCCCCGACTCCTTTCGACAGAATGCCTCACATGCCTCTGACAGCTCGAGAGGCCCCCAGTGCTCACTGCTTCAAAAGGTGACGGTGCCTTTTCTTGAACATTGACAGGAATCCCAATTTCCCTGTGGCTTCTGAAAAGGGCCCCTGGGTCTCCCCCCTCACCTCGAAAAGCGTCCCTTTTGCCCTGCGAAGCCTCGCAGATATTCCTGAGGTGTCCCTCGTAACTCGATAGGAGTCCTGAAGTCGCTGAACAAAAACGAGTGTTGAAGGGGCATCCCCGCCATAACTCGAGAATGTACCCCAGGTCCCCGCCGAAACTCGAGAAAAACCATGAGACTTCCCCCTGCAAGCGAGATGAGGCCTGATTCCCCTTCACTCCATGCAGAGCAATTCCGTGATCCCAGTGAAACATGTCAGGAGCCTCGACTTGATTGATGGAACACGAGACAATCCACAAAAACACTGTCACAAGTATAGAGGGACCATGAAGTCACACCAGCATCGCGAAGGAGCTCCATGTACCACAAATCAAATCGAGATGAGGCCCGCTTCCCCTGCATTGACTCCAGAGCAATCCCCATTTCCCCATCAAACACGACCACTGGCTTCACTCCCTTTAGGCAACTCCAGAAGTTGCCAAGTCTAGAGGAATACCAAGTTCAGCAGAGCAACTCGTGGAATGCTCCGTGTACCCCAAATTGCCTCGAGATGAGAGCTGATTCCCTGGCTTAGACTCAAGACATAGGCCAACTTTCCACAAGCCCCTCAAGAGGAGGCTTCTCTCAGCAATAGGTATGAGGGAGGGACCCTGAGTATGCTGCCTCATGTGGCTTATGCACCGAGAAGCCCTGATTCTAAAGGAGGCCGAATTTCCTTGCAGTGGCTTGAAAACAGGCTCATCTTTCATCTCACAAGTTGAAGGGATATCTGCATCCCCTGTGGAGTCCCTACAGAAAGCCCTAGGCCCCGACTCCTTTCGACAGAATGCCTCACATGCCTCTGACACGTCAAGAGGCCCGCAGTGGTCAATGCTTCAAAAGGTGACGGTGCCTGACTCCTCTTGAACATTGACAGGAATCCCAGTTTCACTGTGGCTACTGAAAAGGGCCCCTGAGTCTCCCCCCTCACCTCGAGAAGAGTCCCTTTTGCCCTGCCAAGCCTCGCAGAGATTCCTGAGGTGTCCCTCGTAACTCAATAGGAGTCCTGATGTCGCTGAACAAACACGAGCTTTGAAGGGGCATCCCCGCCGTAACTCGAGAATGTACCCCAGGTCCCCGCCGAAACTCGAGAAAAACCATGAGACTTCCCCTCCAAGCGAGATGAGGCCCGATTCCCCTGCACTGCATGCAGAGCAATTCCGTGAGCCCCATGAAACCTGTCTGGAGCCTCGACTTGATTGATGGAACATGAGAGAATCCACAAGAACACTGTCACAAGTAGAGAGGAACCCTGAAGTCACACCAGCATCGCGAAGGAGCTCCATGTACCACAAACCAAATCGAGATGAGGCCCGCTTCCCCTGCATTGACTCCAGAGCCATTCCCCATTACCCACCAAAAACGACCAGTGGCTTGACACCCTTTAGGCAACTCCAGAGGTTCCCCGAGAAAAACGTGCCAAGTCTAGAGGAATACCAAGTTCAGCAGAGCAACTCGAGTAATGCTCCGTGTACCCCAAATTGCCCTGAGATGAAGCTGATTCCCTGGCTTAGACTCAAGACATAGGCCAACTTTCCACAAGCCCCTCAAGTGGAGGCTTCTCTCAGCAATATATATGAGGGAGGGACCCTAAGTTTTCTGCCTCAAGTGGCATATACACCGAGAAGCCCTGACTCGAAAGGACGCCAGATTTCCTTGCAGTGGCTTGAATACAGGCTCATCTTTCATCTCACAAGTTGAAGGGATGTCTGCATCCCCTGTGAAGTCCTAGAGAAAGCCCTATGTCCCCGAATCCTTTCAACGGAATGACTTCCATGCCTCTGACACCTCGAGTGGCACACAGACCTCACTGTTTAAAAAGGTGACGGTGCCTGACTCCTCTTGAACATTGACAGGAATCCCAGTATCTCTGTGACTACTGGAACGGGCCCCGAGGTCTCCCGCCTCACCGCGGGAAGCGTCCCTTTTGCCCTGCCAATCTTCTAAGCGATATCTTAGGTGTCACTCATACTCGACAGGTGTCCTGACGTTGCTGAACAAAGACGAGGGTTGAAGGGCCATCCCGCCGTAACTCGAGAATGTACCCCAGGCCCCGCCGCAACTCGTTTAAAACCATGAGACTTCCCCCTCCAAGCGACATGAGGCCCGATTCCCCTGCATTGCATGCAGAGCAATTCCGTGATCCCCATGAAACATGTCAGGAGCCTCGACTTCCTTGATGGATCTCGAGACAATCCGCAAGAACACTGTCACAAGTACAGAGGGACCCTGAGGTCACACCAGCATCGCGAAGGAGATCCATGTACCCAAAATCAACTCGAAATGAGGCCTGATTCCCCTGCATTGAATCCAGAGCCATCCCCCGTTCCCCAACAAACACGACCAGTGGCTTGACTCCCTTTAGTCAACTCCAGAGGTTCCCCGAGAACACCGTGACAAATCTAGAGGAATACTAAGTTAAGCAGAGCAACTCGAGGAAAGCTCTGTGTAACCAAAATTGCCTCGAAATGAGAGCTAATTCCCTGCTTAGACGCAAGACCTAGGCCAACTTTCCACAAGCCCCTCAAGAGGAGGCTTCCTAAGCAATAGGTATGAGGGAGGGACCCTGAGTTTGCTGCCTCAAGTGGCATGTACACCGAGAAGCCATGACTTAAAAGGAGGCCGGGTTTCCTGGCAGTGGCTTGAATACAGGCTCATCTTTAATCTCACAAGGTGAAGGGATTTCTGCATCCCCTGTGGAGTCCCTACAGAAAGACCTAGGTCACCGACTCCTTTCGGCGAAATGCCTCACATGCCTCTGACAACTCGAGAGGCATGCAGAGCTCACTGCTTCAAAAGGTGACGGTGCCTGACTCCTCTGAACATTGACAGGAATCCCAGTATCACTGTGGCTACTGGAAAGGTCCCCTGGATCTCCCGTCTCACCTCGAGAAGCGTCCCTTTTGCCCTGCCAAGCCTAGAAGAGATTCCTGATTTATCCCTCGTAACTCGACAGGAGTCCTGAAATCGGTAACAAACATGAGGGTTGAAGGGCCATCCCCGCCGTAACTCGATAATGTGCCCCATGTCCCCGCCGCACCTCGAGAAAAACCATGAGAATTCCCTATCCAAGCAAAATGAGGCCCGATTCCCCTGCACTGCATGCAGAGCAATTCCGTGATCCCCATGAAACATGACAGGAGCCTCGACTTGCTTGATGGATCTCGAGACAATCTGCAAGAACACTGTCACAAGTACAGAGGGACCCTGAGATCACACCAACATCGGGAAGGAGCTCCATGTATCCCAAATCAACTGGAGATGAGGCCCGTTTCCCCTGCATTGACTCTAGAGCCATCCCCCATTCACCATCAAACACGTCCAGTGGCTTGACTCCCTTTAGGCAACTCCCGAGGTTCTCCGAGCACAACGTGACAAGTCTAGAGGAATACCAAGTTCAGAAAAGCAACTCGACGAATGCTCCGGGTACCCCAAATTGCCTCGAGATGAGAGCTGATTCCCTGGTTTAGACTCAGGACGTAGGCCAAATTTCCACAAGACCCTCAAGGGGAGGCTTCTCTCAGCAATAGGTATGAGGGAGGGACTCTGAGTTTACTGCCACAATTGGCATATACACCGCGAGGCCCTGACTCAAAAAGAGGCCGGGTTTCCTTGCAGTGGCTTGAATACAGGCTCATCTTTCATCTTACAAGGTGAAGGGATGTCTGCATCCCCTGTGAAGTCCCTAGAGAAAGCCCTAGGTCCCCGACTCCTTTCGACGAAATGCCTCACATGACTCTGACACCTCGAGAGTCACGCAGAGCTCACTGCTTCAAAAGGTGAAGGTGCCTGACTCCTCTTGAACATTGACAGGAATACCAGTATCAATGTGGTTACTGGAAAGTGCCCCTGGGTCTCCCACCTCACCTTGAGAAGCGTTCCTTTTGCCCTGTCAAGCCTCGAAGAGATTCCTGAGGTTTCCCTCTTAACTAGACAGGAGTCGTGACGTCGCTGAACAAACACGAGGGTTAGAAGGGCCATCCCCGCCGTAAACTCGAGAATGTACCCCACGTTCCCACCGCAACTCTAGAAAAACCATGAGACTTCCCCCTCCAAGGGAGATAAGGCCCGATTCCCCTGCACTGCATGCAGAGCAATTCCGTTAGCCCAATGAAACATGTCAGGAGTATTCTTGCTTGATGGATCTCGAAAATATCAACAAGAAAACTGTCACAAGTAGAGAGAGACCAGGAGGTCACATCAGCATCGCGAAGCAGTCAATGTACCCAAAATCAACTCGAGATGAGGCCCACTTCCTCTTCATTGACTCCAGAGCCATGCCCCGTTCCCCATCAAACATGACCAGTGCCTTGACTACAATTATGCAACTCCAGAATTTCCCCGAGAACAACGTGTGCCAATTCCAGAGGAATACCAAGTTCAGCAGAGCAACTGGAGGAATGCTTGGTGTACCAAAAATTGCCTCGAGATGAGAGCTGATTCCCTGGTTTAGACTTAAGACGTAGGCCAACTTTTCACAAGCCCCTCAAGAGAGAGCTTCTGTCAGCAATAGGTATGAGGGAGGGACCCTGAGTTTGTTGCCTCAAGTGGCATAGATACCGAGAATCTCTGACTCGAAAGGAGGCTGGGTTTCCCTGCAGTGGCTTGAATAGAGGTTCATCTTTCATCTCACAAGGTGAAGGGATGTCTGCATCCGCTGTGGAGTCCGTAGAGAAAGCTCTAGGTCTCCGACTCCTTTCGACGGAAAGTCTCACATGCGTCTGACAGTTCGAGAGGCACGCAGAGCTCACTGCTTCAAAAGCTGACGGTGCCTGACTACTCTTGAACATTGACAGGAATCCCCGTATCCCTGTGGCTACTGGAAAGGGCCCCTGGGTCTCCCGCCTCACCTCGAGAAGCGTCCCTTTTGCTCTGTCAAGCCTCGAAGAGATTCCTGAGGTGTCCCTCCTTACTCGACAGGAGTCCTGACGTCGCTGAACAAACAAGAGGTTTGAAGGGCCATCCCCGCCGGAACTCGAGAATGTACCCCAGGTCCCCACCGCAACTCGGGAAAAACAATGAGACTTCCCCCTTCAAGCGAGATGAGGCCCGATTCCCCTGCACTGCATGCAGAGGAATTCCGTGAGCCCAATGAAACATGTCAGGAGCCTCGACTTGCTTGATGGATCTAGAGACAATACGCAAGAACACTGTCACAAGTAGAGAGGGACCCTGAGGTCACACCAGCATCGCAAAGTAGCTCCATGTACCCCAAATCAACTGGAGATGAGGCCCGCTTCCCCTGCATTGACTCCACAGCCATCCCCCGTTCCCAATCAAACAAGACCAGTGGCTTGACTCCCTTTAGGAAACTCCAGAGGTTCCCCGAAAAAAACGTGCCAAGTCTAGAGGAATACCAAGTTCAGCAGAGCAACTCGAGGAATGCTCCTTGTACCCCAAATTGCCTCGAGATGGGAGCTGATTCAATGGTTTAGACTTAAGACCTATGCCAACCTTCCACAAGCCCCTCAAGAGGAGGCTTCTCTCACGAATAGGTATGAGGGAGAGACCCTGAGTTTTTTGCCTCATATGTTATATACACAGAGAAGCCCTGACTTGAAAGGAGGCTGGGATTCCTTGCAGTGGCTTGAATACAGGCTCATCTTTCATCTCACAAGGGGAAGGGATGTCTGAATCCCCTGTGGAGTCCTTATAGAAAGATCTATGTCCCCGACTCCTTTCGACGGAATGCCTCACATGCCTCTGACAACTCGAGAGGGACGCAGAGCTCACTGCTTCCAGAGGTGACGGTGCCTGACTCCTCATGAACATTGTCAGGAATCCCAGTATCACTGTGGCTACTGGAAAGGGGTCCTGGTCTCCCGCTTCACCTCCAGAAGTGTTCCTTTTGGACTGCCAAGCCTCGAAGAAATTCCTGAGGTGTCCAGCATTACTTGACAGGAGTCCAGACGTCGATGAACAAAGACGAGTGTTGAAGGGCCATTCCCATCGTAACTCGAGAATATACCCCAGGTCCCCGCCGCAACTTGAGGAAAACCATGAGACTTCCCCCTTCACGCGAGATGAGGCCCTATTCCCCTGCACTGCATGCCGAGCAATACCGTGATCACCATGAAACTTATAAGGAGCCTCGACTTGCTTGATGGATCTCGAGACAGTCCGCAAGAACACTGTCACAAGTAGAGAGGGACCCTGAGGTCACACCAGCATCGCGAAGGTTCGCCATGTAACCCAAATAAACTCGAGATGAGGCCCGATTCCCCTGCATTGACTCCAGAGTAATCCCCTGTTCCCCATCAAACACGACCAGTGGCTTGACTCCCTTTAGGCAACTCCATATGTTTCCCGAGATCAACGTGCCAAGTCTAGAGGAATACGAAGTTCAGCAGGGCAACTCGAGGAATGCTCCGTGAACCACAAATTGCCTCGAGATGAGAGGTGATTCCCTGGGTTAGACTCAAGACGTATTCCAACTTTCCACAAGCCCCTCAAGAGGAGGCTTCTCTTACCAATAGGAATGAGGGAGGGACCCTGAATTTGTTGCCTAAATTGTTATATACACTGAGAAGCCCTGACTCGACAGGAGGCCGGGTTTCCTTGCAGTGGCTGAATACAGGCTCACCTTTCATCTCACAACGTGCAGGGATGTCTGAATCCCCTGTGGAATCCCTAGAGAAAGCCCTAGGTCCCCGACTCATTTCGACGGAATGCCTCACATGACTCTGACATCTGGAGAGGCACGCAGAGCTCACTGCTTCAAAAGGTAAATATGCGTGACTCCTCTTGAACATTGACAGGAATCCCAGGTTCCCTGTGGCTTTTGGAAAGGGCCACTGGGTCTCGAGCCTCACCTCGAGACGCATCCCATTTGCCCTGCCAAGCCTCAAAGAGATTCCTGAGGTGTCCACGGTAACTCGACAGGAGTCCTGACATCGCAGGACAAACACGAGTTTTGAAGGCCCGTCCTCGCCGTAACTCGAGAATGTATCCCCGGTCCCCGCCGGAACTCGAGAAAAACCATGAGACTTCCCCCTTCAAGCGAGATGAGGCCCGATTCCCCTGCACTGCATGCAGAGCAATTCCGTGATCCCCATGACACATGTCAGAAAACTCGACTTGCTTGATGGATCTCGAGTCAATCCGCAAGAACACTGTCACAAGTAGAGAGGGACACTGAGGTCACACCAGCATCGCGAAGGAGCGCCATGTACCCCAAATCAACTCGAGATGAGCCCCAATTCCCATGAATTGACTCCAGAGCCATCCCCCGTTCCCCATCAAACACGACCTGTGGCTTGACTTCCTTTAGGCAACTCCAGAGGTGCCCCGAGAACAACGTGCCAAGTCTAGAGGAATACCAAGTTCAGCAGAGCAACTCGAGGAATGCTCCGTGCACCCCAAATTGCCTCGAGATGAGAGCTGATTCCCTGGCTTAGACTCAAGACGTATGCCAACTTTCCACAAGCACCCAAAAGAGGAGGCTTCTCTCAGCAATAGGTATGAGGGAGGGACCCTGAGTTTGCTGCCTCAAGTGGCATATACACCTAGAAGCCCTGACTCGAAAGGAGGCTGGGTTTCCTTGCAGTGGCATGAATACAGGCTGATCTTTCATCTCACAAGGTGAAGGAATGTCTGATTCCCCTGTGCAGTCCCTAGAGGAATCCCTAGGTCCCCGACTCCTTTCGACAGAATGCCTCACATGCCTCTGACCACTCGAAAGGCACGCAGAGCTCACTGCTTCAAAAGGTGACGATGCCTGACTCCTCTTGAACATTGACAGGAATCCCAGTATCCCTGTGGCTACTGCAATGGGACCCTGGGTCTCCAGCCTCACCTCAAGAAGCGTCCCTTTTGCCCTGCCAAGCCTCGAAGAGATTCCTGAGGTGTCCCTCATAACTCGACAGGAATCCTGCCGTCGCTGAACAAACTCGAGTGTTGAAGGGCCATCCCCGCCGTAACTCGAGAATATACCCCAGGACACCACCACAATTCGAGAAAAAACATGAGACTTACCCTCCAAGCGAGATGAGGCCCGATTCCCCTGCACTGCATGCAGAGCAATTCCGTGAGCCCCTTGAAACATGACAGGAGCCTCGAATTGCTTGATGTATCTCGAGACAATCCACAAGAACTCTGTCACAATTAGAGTGGGACCCTGAGGTCACACCAGCATGGTGAAGGAGCCCCTTGTACCCCAAATCAATTCGAGATGAGGCCCGATTCCCCTGCATTGACTCCAGAGCCATCCCCCGTTCCCATCAAACACGACCAGTGGCTTGACTTTCTTTAGGCAACTCCAGAGGTGCCCCGAGAACAAGGTGTAGTCAGAGTAATACCAAGTTCAACAGAGCAACTCGAGAAATGCTCCGTGTACCCCAAATTGCCTCGAGATGAGAGCTGATTCCCCGGTTAAGACTCAAGACGTATGCCAACTTTCCACAAGCCCCGCAAGAGAAAGCTTCTCTCAGCAATAGTTATGAGTGAGGGACCCTGAGTTTGTGGCCTCAAGTGGCATATACACCGAGAAGAAGCCCTGACTCAAAAGGAGGCGGAGCTTCCTTGCACTGGCTTGAACACAGGCTTACCTTTCATCTCACAAAGTGAAGGGATGCCTGAATCCCCTGTGGAATCCCTAGAGAAAGCCATGGTTCCCCGAAACCTTTCGACGAAATGCCTCACATGCCTGTGACATCTCCAGAGGCACGCATAGCTCACTGTTTCAATAGGTGACGATGCCTGACTCCTCTTGAACATTGACTGAAATCCCAGGATCCCTGTGGCTATTTGAAAGGGTCCCTGTGTCTCCCGCCTCACCTCGAGAAGCGTCCCTTTTGCCTTTCCAAGCCTCGAAGAGATTCCTGAGGTGTCCCCCGTAACTCGACTGGAGTCCTGACGTCGCTGAACAAACAGCAGTGTTGAAGGCCATCCCCGCCGTAACTCCAGAATATAACCCTGATCTCCGCCGCAACTCGAGAAAAACCATGAAATTTCCCCCTCCAAGCGAGATGAGGCCCGATTCCCCTGCACTGCTTGCAGAGTAATTCCTTGATAACCATGAAACATGTCAGGAGTCTCGACTTGCTTGATGTATCTAGAGACAATCTGCAAGATCACTGTCACAAGTAGCGAGGGACTCTGAGATTACATCACCATCGTGAAGGAGCCCCATGTACCCCAAATCAACTCGAGATGAGGCCCACTTCCACTGCATTGACACCAGAGCCATCCCCCTTTCCCCTTCATACGCGACCAGTGCCTTGACTATCTTTAGGCAACTCCAGAAGTTCCCCGAGAACAACGGGCCAAGTCTAGAGGAATACCAAGTTCAGCAGAGCAACTTGAGGAATGCTCCGTATACCAGAAATTGCCTCGAGAATAGAGCTGATTCCCTGGCTTAGATTCAAATCGTACGCCAATTTTCCAAAAGCCCCTGAACAGGAGGCTTCTCTCAGCAATAGGAATGAGGGAGGGACCCTGAGTTTGCTGCCCCAATTTGCATATACACCGAGAAGCCCTGACTCGGAAGGAGGCGGGTTTCCTTGCAGTGGCTTTAATGCAGGCTCACCTTTCATCTCACAAGGTGAAGGGATGTCTGAATCCCTTGTGGAGTCCCTAGAGAAAGCCCAAGGTCCCCGACTCCTTTCGACGGAATGCCTCACATGCCTCTGACACCTCGAGAGGCACGGAGAGCTCACTGCTTCAAAAGTTGACGAGGCCTGACTCCTAGTGAATATTGACAGGAATCCCAGTATCTCTGTGGCTACTGGAAAGGGCCACTGAGTCTCCCGCCTCACTTCGAGAAGCATCCCATTTGCCCTGAAATGCCTCGAAGAGATTCCTGTCGTATCCCTCGTAACTCGACAGGAGTCCTGACGTCGCTGAGCAAACAAGAGTGTTGAAGGGCCATCCCCACGGTAACTCGAGAATATACACCTCATCCCCACTGCAACTCGAGAAAAGCCATGAGACTTCCCCCTCCAAGTGAGATGAGACCTGTTCCCCTGATCTGCTTGCAGAGCAATTCCGTGATCCCCATGAAACATGTCAGGAGCCTCGACTTGCTTGATGTATCTAGAGACAATTAACAAGAACACTGTCACATGTAGAGAAGGAACCTGAGGTCACAACAGAATCGTGAAGGATCCCGAACTACCCCTAATCAACTCGAGATGAGGCCCGATTTTCCTGCATTGACTCCACAGCCATCATACGCGACCAGTGGCTTGACTATCTTTAGGCAACTCCAGAAGTTCCCCGAGAACAACGGGCCAAGTCTAGAGGAATACCAAGTTCAGCAGAGCAACTCGAGGAATGCTCCGTGTACCCCAAATTGCCTCGAGATGAGAGCTGATTCCCTGGCTTAGACTCAAGACATAGGCCAACTTTCCACAAGCCCCTCAAGAGGAGGCTTCTCTCAGCAATAGGTATGAGGGAGGGACCCTGAGTATGCTGCCTCATGTGGCTTATGCACCGAGAAGCCCTGATTCTAAAGGAGGCCGAATTTTCTTGCAGTGGCTTGAAAACAGGCTCATCTTTCATCTCACAAGTTGAAGGGATATCTGCATCCCCTGTGGAGTCCCTGCAGAAAGCCCTAGGCCCCGACTCCTTTCGACAGAATGCCTCACATGCCTCTGACAGCTCGAGAGGCCCCCAGTGCTCACTGCTTCAAAAGGTGACGGTGCCTTTTCTTGAACATTGACAGGAATCCCAATTTCCCTGTGGCTTCTGAAAAGGGCCCCTGGGTCTCCCCCCTCACCTCGAAAAGCGTCCCTTTTGCCCTGCGAAGCCTCGCAGATATTCCTGAGGTGTCCCTCGTAACTCGATAGGAGTCCTGAAGTCGCTGAACAAAAACGAGTGTTGAAGGGGCATCCCCGCCATAACTCGAGAATGTACCCCAGGTCCCCGCCGAAACTCGAGAAAAACCATGAGACTTCCCCCTGCAAGCGAGATGAGGCCTGATTCCCCTTCACTCCATGCAGAGCAATTCCGTGATCCCAGTGAAACATGTCAGGAGCCTCGACTTGATTGAATGATGGAACACGAGACAATCCACAAAAACACTGTCACAAGTATAGAGGGACCATGAAGTCACACCAGCATCGCGAAGGAGCTCCATGTACCACAAATCAAATCGAGATGAGGCCCGCTTCCCCTGCATTGACTCCAGAGCAATCCCCATTTCCCCATCAAACACGACCACTGGCTTCACTCCCTTTAGGCAACTCCAGAAGTTGCCAAGTCTAGAGGAATACCAAGTTCAGCAGAGCAACTCGTGGAATGCTCCGTGTACCCCAAATTGCCTCGAGATGAGAGCTGATTCCCTGGCTTAGACTCAAGACATAGGCCAACTTTCCACAAGCCCCTCAAGAGGAGGCTTCTCTCAGCAATAGGTATGAGGGAGGGACCCTGAGTATGCTGCCTCATGTGGCTTATGCACCGAGAAGCCCTGATTCTAAAGGAGGCCGAATTTCCTTGCAGTGGCTTGAAAACAGGCTCATCTTTCATCTCACAAGTTGAAGGGATATCTGCATCCCCTGTGGAGTCCCTACAGAAAGCCCTAGGCCCCGACTCCTTTCGACAGAATGCCTCACATGCCTCTGACACGTCAAGAGGCCCGCAGTGGTCAATGCTTCAAAAGGTGACGGTGCCTGACTCCTCTTGAACATTGACAGGAATCCCAGTTTCACTGTGGCTACTGAAAAGGGCCCCTGAGTCTCCCCCCTCACCTCGAGAAGAGTCCCTTTTGCCCTGCCAAGCCTCGCAGAGATTCCTGAGGTGTCCCTCGTAACTCAATAGGAGTCCTGATGTCGCTGAACAAACACGAGCTTTGAAGGGGCATCCCCGCCGTAACTCGAGAATGTACCCCAGGTCCCCGCCGAAACTCGAGAAAAACCATGAGACTTCCCCTCCAAGCGAGATGAGGCCCGATTCCCCTGCACTGCATGCAGAGCAATTCCGTGAGCCCCATGAAACCTGTCTGGAGCCTCGACTTGATTGATGGAACATGAGAGAATCCACAAGAACACTGTCACAAGTAGAGAGGAACCCTGAAGTCACACCAGCATCGCGAAGGAGCTCCATGTACCACAAACCAAATCGAGATGAGGCCCGCTTCCCCTGCATTGACTCCAGAGCCATTCCCCATTACCCACCAAAAACGACCAGTGGCTTGACACCCTTTAGGCAACTCCAGAGGTTCCCCGAGAAAAACGTGCCAAGTCTAGAGGAATACCAAGTTCAGCAGAGCAACTCGAGTAATGCTCCGTGTACCCCAAATTGCCCTGAGATGAAAGCTGATTCCCTGGCTTAGACTCAAGACATAGGCCAACTTTCCACAAGCCCCTCAAGTGGAGGCTTCTCTCAGCAATATATATGAGGGAGGGACCCTAAGTTTTCTGCCTCAAGTGGCATATACACCGAGAAGCCCTGACTCGAAAGGACGCCAGATTTCCTTGCAGTGGCTTGAATACAGGCTCATCTTTCATCTCACAAGTTGAAGGGATGTCTGCATCCCCTGTGAAGTCCTAGAGAAAGCCCTATGTCCCCGAATCCTTTCAACGGAATGACTTCCATGCCTCTGACACCTCGAGTGGCACACAGACCTCACTGTTTAAAAAGGTGACGGTGCCTGACTCCTCTTGAACATTGACAGGAATCCCAGTATCTCTGTGACTACTGGAACGGGCCCCGAGGTCTCCCGCCTCACCGCGGGAAGCGTCCCTTTTGCCCTGCCAATCTTCTAAGCGATATCTTAGGTGTCACTCATACTCGACAGGTGTCCTGACGTTGCTGAACAAAGACGAGGGTTGAAGGGCCATCCCGCCGTAACTCGAGAATGTACCCCAGGCCCCGCCGCAACTCGTTTAAAACCATGAGACTTCCCCCTCCAAGCGACATGAGGCCCGATTCCCCTGCATTGCATGCAGAGCAATTCCGTGATCCCCATGAAACATGTCAGGAGCCTCGACTTCCTTGATGGATCTCGAGACAATCCGCAAGAACACTGTCACAAGTACAGAGGGACCCTGAGGTCACACCAGCATCGCGAAGGAGATCCATGTACCCAAAATCAACTCGAAATGAGGCCTGATTCCCCTGCATTGAATCCAGAGCCATCCCCCGTTCCCCAACAAACACGACCAGTGGCTTGACTCCCATTAGTCAACTCCAGAGGTTCCCCGAGAACACCGTGACAAATCTAGAGGAATACTAAGTTAAGCAGAGCAACTCGAGGAAAGCTCTGTGTAACCAAAATTGCCTCGAAATGAGAGCTAATTCCCTGCTTAGACGCAAGACCTAGGCCAACTTTCCACAAGCCCCTCAAGAGGAGGCTTCCTAAGCAATAGGTATGAGGGAGGGACCCTGAGTTTGCTGCCTCAAGTGGCATGTACACCGAGAAGCCATGACTTAAAAGGAGGCCGGGTTTCCTGGCAGTGGCTTGAATACAGGCTCATCTTTAATCTCACAAGGTGAAGGGATTTCTGCATCCCCTGTGGAGTCCCTACAGAAAGACCTAGGTCACCGACTCCTTTCGGCGAAATGCCTCACATGCCTCTGACAACTCGAGAGGCATGCAGAGCTCACTGCTTCAAAAGGTGACGGTGCCTGACTCCTCTTGAACATTGACAGGAATCCCAGTATCACTGTGGCTACTGGAAAGGTCCCCTGGATCTCCCGTCTCACCTCGAGAAGCGTCCCTTTTGCCCTGCCAAGCCTAGAAGAGATTCCTGATTTATCCCTCGTAACTCGACAGGAGTCCTGAAATCGGTAACAAACATGAGGGTTGAAGGGCCATCCCCGCCGTAACTCGATAATGTGCCCCATGTCCCCGCCGCACCTCGAGAAAAACCATGAGAATTCCCTATCCAAGCAAAATGAGGCCCGATTCCCCTGCACTGCATGCAGAGCAATTCCGTGATCCCCATGAAACATGACAGGAGCCTCGACTTGCTTGATGGATCTCGAGACAATCTGCAAGAACACTGTCACAAGTACAGAGGGACCCTGAGATCACACCAACATCGGGAAGGAGCTCCATGTATCCCAAATCAACTGGAGATGAGGCCCGTTTCCCCTGCATTGACTCTAGAGCCATCCCCCATTCACCATCAAACACGTCCAGTGGCTTGACTCCCTTTAGGCAACTCCCGAGGTTCTCCGAGCACAACGTGACAAGTCTAGAGGAATACCAAGTTCAGAAAAGCAACTCGACGAATGCTCCGGGTACCCCAAATTGCCTCGAGATGAGAGCTGATTCCCTGGTTTAGACTCAGGACGTAGGCCAAATTTCCACAAACCCCTCAAGGGGAGGCTTCTCTCAGCAATAGGTATGAGGGAGGGACTCTGAGTTTACTGCCACAATTGGCATATACACCGCGAGGCCCTGACTCAAAAAGAGGCCGGGTTTCCTTGCAGTGGCTTGAATACAGGCTCATCTTTCATCTTACAAGGTGAAGGGATGTCTGCATCCCCTGTGAAGTCCCTAGAGAAAGCCCTAGGTCCCCGACTCCTTTCGACGAAATGCCTCACACATGACTCTGACACCTCGAGAGTCACGCAGAGCTCACTGCTTCAAAAGGTGAAGGTGCCTGACTCCTCTTGAACATTGACAGGAATACCAGTATCAATGTGGTTACTGGAAAGTGCCCCTGGGTCTCCCACCTCACCTTGAGAAGCGTTCCTTTTGCCCTGTCAAGCCTCGAAGAGATTCCTGAGGTTTCCCTCTTAACTAGACAGGAGTCGTGACGTCGCTGAACAAACACGAGGGTTAGAAGGGCCATCCCCGCCGTAACTCGAGAATGTACCCCACGTTCCCACCGCAACTCTAGAAAAACCATGAGACTTCCCCCTCCAAGGGAGATAAGGCCCGATTCCCCTGCACTGCATGCAGAGCAATTCCGTTAGCCCAATGAAACATGTCAGGAGTATTCTTGCTTGATGGATCTCGAAAATATCAACAAGAAAACTGTCACAAGTAGAGAGAGACCAGGAGGTCACATCAGCATCGCGAAGCAGTCAATGTACCCAAAATCAACTCGAGATGAGGCCCACTTCCTCTTCATTGACTCCAGAGCCATGCCCCGTTCCCCATCAAACATGACCAGTGCCTTGACTACAATTATGCAACTCCAGAATTTCCCCGAGAACAACGTGCCAATTCCAGAGGAATACCAAGTTCAGCAGAGCAACTGGAGGAATGCTTGGTGTACCAAAAATTGCCTCGAGATGAGAGCTGATTCCCTGGTTTAGACTTAAGACGTAGGCCAACTTTTCACAAGCCCCTCAAGAGGAGGCTTCTGTCAGCAATAGGTATGAGGGAGGGACCCTGAGTTTGTTGCCTCAAGTGGCATAGATACCGAGAATCTCTGACTCGAAAGGAGGCTGGGTTTCCCTGCAGTGGCTTGAATAGAGGTTCATCTTTCATCTCACAAGGTGAAGGGATGTCTGCATCCGCTGTGGAGTCCGTAGAGAAAGCTCTAGGTCTCCGACTCCTTTCGACGGAAAGTCTCACATGCGTCTGACAGTTCGAGAG